>JAJPUD010008017.1:0-96759 GCA_023553655.1 Myrmecobius fasciatus
GAAAAAATCTCCAGGGCCAGATGGATTTACATGTGAATTCTACCAAACATTCAAAGAACAATTAATTCCAATACTACACAAACTATTTGAGAAAATAGGGACAGAAGGTATACTGCCAGAATCCTTCTATGAGACCAATATGGTGCTGATAGCTAAACCAGGTAGGGTGAAAACAGAGAAAGAAAACTATAGACCCATTTCCCTAATGAATATTGATGATGCAAAAATTTTAAATAAGATATTAGCAATGAGATTACAGAAAGTCATCCCCAGGATAATACACTATGACCAAATAGGATTTATACCAGGGATGCAGGGCTGGTTCAATATTAGGAAAACTATCAGCATAATTAATTATATTAATAATCAAATTAACAAAAACCATATGATTATCTCAATAGATGCAGAAAAAGCCTTTGACAAAATCCAACACCCTTTCCTATTAAAAACACTAGAGAGTATAGGAATAAATGGACTTTTCCTTAAAATGATCAGTAGCATCTATTTAAAACCATCAGCAAGCATCATATGTAATGGAGACAAACTAAAACCATTCCCAGTAAGATCAGGAGTGAAACAAGGCTGCCCACTGTCACCATTACTATTTAATATTGTATTAGAAATGTTAGCTTTAGCAATAAGAGAAGAAAAAGAGATAAAAGGAATTAGAGTAGGTAATGAAGAAACCAAATTATCACTCTTTGCAGATGACATGATGGTATACTTAGAGAACCCTAGAGACTCAACTAAAAAACTACTAGAAACAATTCACAACTTTAGCAAAGTGGCAGGATTCAAAATTAATCCACATAAATCATCAGCATTTTTATATATTACCAACAAAGTTCAGCAGCAAGAGATGCAAAAAGAAATTCCATTCCAAATAGCAGATGATAGGATAAAATATTTGGGAATCTATCTGCCAAGGAAAAGTCAGAAACTATACGAAGTAAATTACAAAACACTTTCCACACAAATAAAATCAGACCTAATCAATTGGAAAAATATTAAGTGCTCATGGGTAGACAGAGCAAACATAATAAAAATGACAATACTACCCAAACTAATTTACTTATTTAGTGCCATACCAATCAAACTCCCAAGAAATTATTTTATTGACCTAGAAAAAAATAGTAGCAAAGTTCATTTGGAAGAAGAAAAGGTCAAGAATCTCACGGGAATTAATGGAAAAAAAAAAAAAAAAGGCTGATAAGGGTGGCCTAGCTGTACCAGATCTAAAACTATATTATAAAGCAGCGGTCATCAAAACCATTTGGTACTGGCTAAGAAATAGAGTAGTCGATCAGTGGAATAGGATAGAATCACAAGACAAACTAGGCAATAACTATAGCAATTTGGTTTTTGATAAACCCAAAGTCCCCAGCTTTTGGGATAAATACTCACTATTCGGCAAAAACTGCTGGGAAAATTGGAAACTAGTGTGGAAGAAATTAGGGCTTGACCCATACATACCTAACACCACATACCAAGATAAGATCTATATGGGTTCATGATCTAGATATAAAGAGGGACTTTGTAAGCAAGTTAGAGGAACGTAATATAGTTTATCTCTCACTCCTGTGGAGAAGGAATAAATTTATGTCCAAAGAAGACCTGGAACTCCTAATTGAACACCAGATGGATAATTTTGATTATATTAAGTTAAAAAGTTTCTGTACAAACAAAACAAATGCAGACAAGATTAGGAGGGAAGCATCAAATTGGGAAATCATCTTTACATTTAATGGTTCTGATAAAGGCCTCATTTCTAAAATATAGAGAGAATTGTCTCATATATATAAGAATTCAAGCCACTCTTCAATAGATAAATGGTCAAGGGATATGAACAGACAATTTTCAGATGATGAAATTAAAACCATCTCTAGTCATATGAAAAGTTGCTCCAAATCACTATTGATCAGAGAAATGCAAATTAAGACAACTCTGAGGTACCACTACACACCTGTCAGATTGGCTAAAATGACAGGAAAAGATAACGATGAATGTTGGAGGGGATGTGGGAAAACTGGAACACTAATACATTGTTGGTGCAACTGTTAACGGATCCAACCATTCTGGAGAGCAATTTGGAGCTATGCTCAAAAAGTTGTCAAACTGTGCATACCCTTTGACCCAGCAGTGTTTCTACTGGGCCTATATCCCAAAGAGATCTTAGAGGAGGGAAAGGGACCCACCTGTGCAAGAATGTTTGTGGCAGCCCTTTTTGTTGTGGCTAGAAACTGGAAGCTGAAGGGATGCCCATCAATTGGAGAGTGGCTGAATAAATTATGATATATGAATGTTATGGAATATTATTGCTCTGTAAGAAACGACCAGCAGGACGATTTCAGAAAGGCCTGGAGGGACTTGCATGAACTGATGCTGAGTGAAACAAGCAGAACCAGGAGATCATCATACACAGCAACAACAGTATTACATGATGATCAATTCTGATGGACATGGCTCTCTGCAACAAAGAATTGTCTCAAACCAGTTCCAGTTGTTCACTGAAGAAAACCATATACACCCAGAGAGAGGGATATGAAATATGGACCCCAACGTAACATTTTCATGATCTCTATTGACATTTGCTTGCATTGTGTTGCCTTTCTCTGATTCTTTTTTTTTTCTTGTAGATAGGATTTTTCTTGCATAACTTCTCAAGCATTTCAACATTATTAACATGTAGTGGATTTCCTGCCATCTAGGGGAGGGGAGGGGACTGGGGGTAAAATTTGTAATGGAAAGCTTTGTAAAGATCAATGTTGGGGAACTACCCATATATATGTTATACAAATAAAAAGCTTTAATTAAAAAAAAGGAAACAAAACTATCACTCTTTGCAGGTGATATGATATAGCATACTTGGGGAATACTAGAGAATCAACAACAAAAAATAGTGGCAGTTTTAAAAAACTTTAGCAAAGTTACAGGATACAAAATACATTGAGTCTTTCTATTTCATAACACAAAATCCAGAAGCAAAAGATAAAGAAATTCCATTTAAAATAATTGCAGACAAGAAAAAATATTTGGGAGTCTACTTGCTAAAACAAACCCAGGAACTATACAAATATAATTACAGAATACTTTTCTACAAATCAATTTAGATATAAATAATAGGACATCAAACAAAAAGGAAAAGGACCCATATGAACAAAAATGTATAGCAGCTCTTTTCATGGTGTCAGACAATTGGAAATTGAGGGGATGTCATTCAACTGGGAAATGGCTAAACAAGTTCTGGCATATAATACTATTGTGGTATAAGAAATGAGGAGGAGAAAAAAAATGATTTTTCACTGGCCATTCTAGCTTTTCTCAGTATCTCTACTACTTGAACCTATCTGGATTCCTTTTTATCCTTACCTAGACTCAGTTTCCCAGTTTTCTTCTGTTTCAGACTTCCTCTAGTTATCTTTCTGATTCCCACTCAATGCTACTTCATATCTTTCTAGTTCAAACTTAGATTTCATTCTCGAATGGTGATTTTATGACCTTTACTCCTGTTTCCAGTATTTACTTGTGAAGTGCATAATCATCAATGGATTGGTGAAGGGGAGTGGAGTAGTATTCCTATCTGTGCAGTGTGTAATCACCTCTGACAGTTCAGCTATAAACCCAGTCCTAATCAATGCTAATTTACTGAATAGTTGCCCTTGATTCATAACATCACAATAAATAGAAAACAATTTGCCTGCTGCAGGTTATAGATTAAGTAAGCAGTAAAATCTATGAACTGGATGTGTTATAAAGCAGATGACATGTAAAGTGCTGTCTGAAGTGTCATGCTAATTTTAACTTACGTTTAATTGGTCCATGTTCAGTTGTTTGATCCCATGTTCTTTAGTGCCACTAGAACAAAGTATGAACTTGGTTAGTTATTTAAAGAATAATATTAAAATAATGTTCAATGATGAGAAAATACAAGATAATTTCAAGCACTAAAGAATAAAACCCAAATCCTACAAAAGTCTGATGTAGTTATGCTCCTGGCAATACTGGCATAGTCTTTTGAAAAGATTTCTAAAGATAGGCACTTGTCCTCTTGCTAATATACAATAGAGAAACAGGTTTTACAGCTTTATTTGATCTCTTCAAAGAGCTGGAGAGGAATTAGGAATGGGGTTGGGAGAACTGTTTCTTATAAGGTAAGATCCATTTTTTTCAGAAGTGCAATGAAATCCCATTGATGGAGCTGTCCTGGAGGCAGGGGAACAATATAATTAATATATCCATTTCAGCTGTCTTTACAATCAGTATCTATTCCTGAATCAATTTTTCAGTGAGCCACAGAGCTGTCATTTTGGCCAAAATATATTAATTCCGTTATTTTACATACATGGATATGGTCTGAGAACTGTTATGGTTAAATGAATTCTTCCTCATTTTATCATGGTAGCCTGATCCAGGGGGCAGACAGATGGCACAGTGGATAGAGCACCAGTATTGGGTGTCAGGAAAACTCATCTTCATGAGTTCAATCCCGACTCAGACACTGTTAAACCTAGACAAGTCATTTAATCCTATTGCCTCCATTTTCTCATTTGTTATATAAACTGAAGAAGGAAATGGAAAACTACTCCAGTATCTTTATCAAGAAAACCACAAATGGGATCACAAAGAATTGGATATAACTAAAAAGTAACTGAAAAGCAAAAAGTGTGATCATTAGGAATTATTCTCATAGGCCTATCTATCCAGGGGCTCCAGGAGAGTCAGTGTTGGTATAAAGCTAGAGAACTGGACTTCCAGTCAAAAAAGATCTGAGTTCAAGTGCACATAGTAACTATATAATCTCAGGCCTAGTGCTGTAGGCCAAAGTTTCTTAAACTTCTTAAACTATGCATTCATGTAACTTAATGTGAGGATCATGAAATTATTATTTATTATCAGTAAATGTTTGGTTTATTTACCTATTTTATATGCTTATATACTTGGGACCATGCAAAAATTTCTCAGGTAAAAATGGGTCCTAAGTGGAAAAAATTTAAGAAGCCCTGGTCTAGGTAACTCTATAAGACTATGAATTGTTACAGAGGTACTAACCTACATTGGTACATAAAAGTTTCCTCATCCAGGAATTTGTTGTCAAAAACATCACAGATCCAGTACTCATCTCCTTCCTTTTTTTCAAAACCAAAATCATCTGGGATAAAGAAAATAAAGAACTGCAGTTGGATAGGCCTATTACATTTCTTCTAATTCCTTAGGATCATAAACTTGGAGCTGGAAGGGTCCTATATCCCTCACATACAAACGAAGAACTGAGGCCCAGAGAGATTGACTTATCCAACAAGATAGTAAAAGGCATGGCAAGAATTTGAAAAATAAGTGACTTTTGATCTAATAAATATTCTTTCTACTACATACCACACTTTTTTTCCAATGAAAGTGATAGATATAAAAATAGGATTATACTTAGGTTTGAATAGATTAAAGAGGGAGCAAAAATTTGTTTCATAAATATCATTAAGGCTATCTTTTGAACTTTCATTATGCGTGTCATACATACATAGTGTGTGTATAAGGAAAAGAAAAAGGTGCCTAGTAAATAAACTTCCTCAATAGTTTCTACTGCCATCAATAAATAATTATGTTAAATATTCTTTAACAAAAAAAAGATTAGGTAATTTTTTATAACTTTCACAAAGTCAGATCTTAAGATTTGTACTGTGGAATCTAACAATTCTCTCTGAGCAATGGTACAGTTTCTTTAGAAAGTCAAATAATGATAAAGACCAAAGTGTTGTGCCACAGTTTCCCTGTCTCAGTTTCCCTCAGTTGCTGTTTGAGTCTCCCTTAATTGCTCTGTCCCAGAATAGCAATCCCCACTTCCTGACCTTCAGAAATAATTGGACTCACATTCCAAAGGAGTTATGAAACCTCCAGGTGGCCAGCCTCGACATCCCCCTTATTTGTATGAGCCAGACTTTCTGTCTCCTCCCAGTTCTAGCATCCTACTCCTTACCTGCCAGAACTGAATTTATGGTTCCCTTGGACACCAGATGTGCTCAGCTGTTCCCATGGATGATTATGAGTTCTTTGTCTCCCTGGGCTATGGAGATGATAAAAATTTGTGTTCCCGAGCAATGAGCCACTGAATACTTTGTATTCAGTCGGCTGACATGGCTGTGAGTCTAAAGTCTCTGGCCTGGACTGTGTGCTTTGAGACATGAGTCCCACCAGTCCTGATCCATAGCTATGGATTCTGAATTCTCAATTAACATCAATAAAACATTACCTAATTTCCACTGTGTGATACTGCCTCAGTTTCTCCCTGAGCATTACAAAAGTAGCTTACCTTGTGTAGATAATACAGGTACTAAGATTTGGGAAAGGAAGGGGTATATTCATCTATTGTTTAAATGAAAAGATGGCAAAAATGTATTTCTATACTAGACATTATTATTATTAGAAATTTTTGGTGGTGAATTACTCTTTCACAGTATCAGGGGAACCATTTTGTTAGTAGTGGCAGGACAAGAATACCAGTCAAGCTCTTAAGAAGTTCTTAACTTTTGTGTCATGGATTCCTTCGGTAGTCTGGTGAAACCTATCTACTTCTCAGAACAATGGAACATTTGGAATAATTGTGAGACAAACCATCTAAATCCAACACTCTTAGAATTCCATAGAATGTGACATTCAGAATTTGATGCAGGTTACTTTTTCATTAGAATGCAAGATCGTTGAGAGCTGAGACTGTTTTTTGCTTCTCTTTGTATCTCCATTGCTTAGTACAGTGCCCAGAACAAAATTGGTGTTTAATAAATGCTTGTTAACTCAATTTGACCTGTCTTAAACTGTGGGCCTTTGATTCCAAATCCAGCTGATTTCTATTATATTATAATAACTTTGAAGTTATGTTTTTGGTTGTAGGGATAATGTATCTTTCACTGAAAAAAGGACATTTGGGGGGAAATTCTGTTTTGGACTTATTAATTTTAGAAACAATGAAGGGAACATCCAGGGAATTGACAGTGCAGAGATAGAAGTGAGGAAAGAGATTAGATATAGACATGTAGATATGGGAGTCATCTGCAGAGAGGCAGTGCTTGATTCCATAGGCATGTATCAGATTACCAAGAAAGTTAGTATAGAAAGAATAAAAGAAATCAATTGGGACCTATCTAGACCCCAAATGCTATTAATGTAAAACAGGCAATAATTTTGGTACCCACAAATGCAAAGCATTATTTATTTGTGAGGCATAATAATGTGTGGGGTGCAGAGACCCTAACCAAAATTGACTACTTGGAGACTTCTCAAAATGAAGGTAAAAGATTTATTAGAATCTTGAGAGTAGTGGGTAGGTCCCATTCCTGGACATTTAAGAAAGAGGAGAGACAAAATAGCAACTGAAAACATTGTTTAAATAGACAAGCACTGCCTAACCCCCTCCCCAAAATCCCCCTAATGCAAAGCTTTTGTCTTGATTGGCTCTTGCAGTTTCTTTTCCTTTATATGGTAGGTGGAGTGATTATGGATTGATTAAAAATGAGGTAATGCAAGCAAAACTTTCATTTTTCTAAAGTTACATGATTTCTAGAAAATTGAAACTGAGACCTAAGGCTTCAAATACTTTAGCAGATAGTCTCTGAGAACCCCCCCCCACAATAACATAGAACAAATTGATACCTGGAGCTATAAAGGCCCTTTTATGTCATTTTATCAAGGAATTCTTAACCTGGTTTCCATAAAGTCGGTGGGTTTTTTTAATATTATGAAAGTTATATTCTAATACAATTAGCCTTTTTGGTAATCTCATACATTCTACTGTATGCATGTAAAAATACTAATTTAAGAAAGGGAAAATAGGCTTTACCAGGCTGTATAAGAATCCATGATACTGTGGACATGATCTCTATGATGTCTGAATTAACCCAATTAAATATACTAGAGTTTCCTTTTTTCACAGGGGAACCAGACAGCAGAGTAGGACAACATTCCCCAATCAGAAGGACTTATGCAGCCCAGAGCTATTTGACATACCAGTGATCCTTTGCAAGTAAACATTAACTGAACATAGAGATGCCTGCAACTACTAAAACCAATTTTGACTAGCTCAGAGAGAGTAGAAGATATCTTGGTTTATAACTTATCTAAAGAGAAGCAAATATCCTGCTTTTTCATTTGTTGTGTTTGCAGACGTCTTCTTCCTAGACCCCCTACTCTCCTGAAATTCAGATCTATTGTATTTCTCTCTTAGCCCTCCATTTAGCCTCAATTATGTGTATATATCTCACCTTTTCTCCATTCCCCTTTGAGCAACTTTGTCTCTCATCATTCTAGCTTGCAAATTTCTTTCTCTCAGGTAATAAATGCTGTTACACTATTTGTAAACTGTGATCTAGCTCATCCTAGCTCCTCTTTTTGGACTTGGGGTTTCTTCTATTTTACCAGTTTACAGAGATATTTATTTTAACAATACAAAAAAGATAAATGACCCCAAACTAGTCCAACCTACTAATTTTATAGAAACTAAAGTCCAAAGTTTACACAACTAGTTGGTTACTAACCTTGAGCATGCTATATACAGTTTAGTGGCAGGTAAGGTTACTTACTATTCATATTCTCTATTTCTTTCAGCAGTCAATATGGAGTGTCTATGATAAGTTTAAATGACAAGTGACTGGAAGTGGTAATCAGCACTATAATTACAATATAGACTAATAATTTATAATACTACAAGAAAGGGCTTATATCTAATTATAGCTCACATCTATATAGTACTTCAAAGCTTCTAAAAGTGACATCCTAATAACAACTTTATGAGGTAGGTTGTACAATTATTATTATCATCTATTCTAGATAGGGTGAAACTATAGTTCATGGAACTTTGAGATTTATCCATAGTCATATTATCATAGATATAAAACTTGAAGGACATTAAAATCTCATCTAGGTCACCTTCCTTCTTTTACATAAGAGGAAACAGATCCACAAAAGTTGAATGATTGCCCAAGTTCCTACAGACTAGTGGGTGGGATAAAAATGAGACTCCCGACTCAAAATCATTACTCAGAGATCTCTCAAAGTGAAGATTAGAAGTTTATTTGAATCTCGAGAAATTCTGGATGGTCACTCTCCTCCGGACACGCCAAGGAGGAGAAGGAGGCCCAATTCTCTGAATTGAGCACATGACTTTTATAAAAAGAGAAGGAGGCCCGGCTTCCAGCACCTGCCAATGTCCAGAACGGACAGACCTTTTGCAAATAGGTAAATTGCAAATAGGTTTCCAGTCCCATGGGTCTGCCTTTGATATTCTAAAGAGCCACAATTTATCTCTTCCTGCAGTAGGATCCCCAATGAAAAACCCCATCAATCTCTCATAATCATTATTCTGAGAAGTCCTCAGTTTCCCATCTCACTCCCTAGTAAGTGACAGAACCAGGACAAGGGGACCTTGGACTTAAAAGTCTTGGCTGTTTCCATAGAATCATGCTGCCTCCCCCAAACCTAAGTCTTCTCACTCTAATTCTCTTACTTTTACTATTATACCAAGCTTCATTTCTTAGAATAATATGATCCATAGGTTCACTCTTATGTATATACACATCTTTGAGAGATTTTTTTTCTGATAATACCTTTATATCCCTGATTTAAAATGTTTTGATTTGTCTTTAATTCCAATTGACTGTTATGTTTTTCAGTCATTCCAGTGGTATCCAATTCTTCATGACTCCATTTGAAATTTTTTGTGGCAAAGATACTGAGTGTTTTGCCATTTTCTTCTCCAATTCATTTTTACAAATGAGGAACTAAGGAAAATGGGGTTAACTGACTTACTCAGGATCATATAGCTATTAAGTATCTGAGACCATATTTGAATATCAGGCCTAGCACTCAATCTACTATGTATGGCACTCCATCGACTATGCCACCTGGATAATTTGGAAATAAAGTTCTTGTTTTCTAATGTTGAAAAAACTGAAATTTAACATTCTTTAGTTAGAATATGATTGTCATTTCAGCTGCCTTTTGACTCTTCTGCAAAAAAAGTAATAATTGTCACGTTTTTCTTGCTTTATAATGTTGGATTTGCCCTATATTTGAGAAACTTGCAACAACTCTATTAGTAATGTCATAGTCCAAAAACTTCATTAAAGAATGAGACAAAGAAACACACACACACACACACACAAAAAAAAAAAAGGATCCATACCTACAAATATTCAGAGAAGAACAAAGCCCTGGAAGCAAGATATGTGTCTGACAGTTAGGAAACAAACAAGTTGTAAGACATATGGATATAATAGAATATTGTATCATCAGAGTAAGAAGAATTCAGAAAAAAAAAAGATTTATAAAGTTAAGCAGGCAGGCAGTCTAAAGAACAAATATAATGACTACAGTACTATAAATAAAACCAATGCTAAAGTCAACAAAACTTAGGCCCAGGACGAAATTTTAAAGTTAAAGTACAAATTCTTAGAAATTTAAATATAGGTAATAATTACCTAGAAGTGGTTAGGTGACTCAGTGGATAAAGCACTAGGCTCTGAGTCAGGAAGACCTGAGTTCAAATATGACCTCAGATCCTTACTAGCTGTGTGATCCTTGACAAGTCACTAGAGAAGGAAATGGCAAACCACTCCAGTATCTTTGCCAAGAAAACCACATGGTCAATATTGTTGTGCAATGGTCTATGAGGTTACAAATAGTCAGACACAAATGAATAACAATCACACTATCAGGAAAGTTTGCTTTTAGGTGAGAGAGGGGAAGCATGTACTTAATGAGCAATTTTATTGCAGTATTTGTTGGGATACCTCTGCAGAGTCAAAGCTAAATATTTCAGTTTTTAAAAAGATATCAAGTTAAATCATAAATCAAAATGAAATATAAATGGAAGGAGTATTTCTTAGCCTGGATTATTTAAACATAAAATCCAATTACATTTAAACATCTCACTAGATTTTTTTTCCACAAAAAAAGGCTTTCACTCAACTTTTAATTTTGTTTACTAATGTCTTAAATTGAACTTTTCCTAGTATTTATCCAAAAAGGAAATGGGTGGTGAAAGAACACAGCCTTGTATGCGAACATGTAGGAATTCTCTTTGTATTCACCTCTCTAGTCCCATACTTCTAAGGCTGTGCTGTCCTACATGTGGATAGAGCTGGGGCAGAAAGGGGAAGCCTTGGAGGGAACACAACTATGGTGATTCTGCCTGCTGAAAGCATATTCTTTTCTTTCACTACATGAGTTGTCTCTGGCCAATTGCCACAGAGTAAGTGTTCCTGTTCCAGTGATCAAGAAAAATTTTTTTTCAGCACAAAACATTTCTTTCAAGTTGTTGTGCATAAACCACTGTGTAACTAATGGAAAACTGTATGTTATTTTCTTTCATAGTATTTTTAAATAACATTGGGGTGGGAGGGGAAAGATTATCCTTTTTAAGAATATAAATTCCATAACTTATAAACTTACTTGGTGATTTATAGATAAAGAAACAGATCTGGAGAGGTTAAGTAACTTCAAAAGTTAGGAAGAATGAGGGAATTAGAGTGAATTAAGAAGGCTGGTTGCCAGGGCAACTTGCTGGAAGAAAAGATATGTTATATAGTGATCTGCACCTAGCATTGTTTTAATCTTTTTTTTTGGACAGGAAGAATAAGGAGAATGGAACGACAGTTTTAAGATAAACTGCATGGAATACAGGACAGAAGATTATAGGAAGAAGACATCTATATAGTGCTTAAAAGTTCACAAAAGTCATTTCCTCATTATAACTATAAGCTAAGTTGAATAATTATTATCACTAATTTATGGTTCATAGGAGTTAGGAGATTTGCCTAATCTCATATTATTATAGATATGAATTTAGAAGGACTTTAAGTGTCATCTAAGTCATCTTCACTTTACTGAAGAAACTGAGACTCAGAGAGTTCAAGTGCAAAGAAAATAGAGAACAGAATGAAAAATGTAGTTTGTCAGAATCAAAGGGAGAGAGGAAAAAACATAATGTTTTCTCTTTTCTAAGTTGAAAGTAGGTAAGTAAAAATTGGAGTGAAGGTACCTGTATGAGTTATTTTTGCTTTTTGATGCAAAGTTTTTTTGACACCCAAAAACACTTAGGCCAATTTCAAAGTATTAAATAGTTATACTCTGAATAATGCTGTTCTAACTAAAGTTACTTTTCAATCAAAATATTAATAACTATTAATAAGGCACCATCAAACTTTCCATAATATCATTTGGTTGATTTTCTCAGACACAAAGCAAATAGTTAATTATCCCTCACTCAGTGAAATGAACTTCCCTTAGCATCAGTCTTTTTTTTTTTTTTTTTTTAAACAGTATCTTTATAGTATTGTTTTTCTCCTAAACTGCCTTCCCCTCTCCCCCAGGATGTATATTTCTTGAAACTAGTGACTATTTTCATATCATAGAGGAGAGGGTAAAGGGATTAGAATCAGGAAGACATGAAACTGAATCTTACTTTGGACACTTACTAGCTATGTGGCCTTAGTAAGCCACTTACAAATAATTAATCAATTGACAAGCATTTATTAAATGCATACTGTGTGCCAGGCACTATACTAAACCCTAAGGGTATAAATGAAGGCAAAATTTCTCACCTACAAAATGGGGATAATAATACTACCTACATCCCTGGGTTACTCAGAGAATCAAATGAGATCAAATCTCTGTCTCTCTTTTTCCATATGCCTATATATAGAAAATATAATACCTTTGTCTGTCTCTCTCCATATACATATAATATCTACATACATATATAGCATTTTAAAAATATTAATGAGCTATATAAACATTATTTATATTATTAGTTATAACATGGCATTATTTTCTTTATCATTTAGCACAGTTCCTAAAACAGAGTAACCCTTAGTAAATACTTGTTCACTGTAACTGTACATCTTCTGGAAGGATTTTGATTTAAGAAAAATTTCAGTCTGATTGTTCTACTTAGTCTACTTAGGAGAATATTGGTATCAAATTAAGCAATCATAAATGTCAGTCAAAGTTCAATCAAGATATGCTAAATTTTATCTTGGGCTTTTTATTATGTAACTCAAAATCTAAAGTACATTCTTTTTTAAATGTAAAATGTGTTAGTAATTAGTTAACCTTTCTGTTATTTTAACAAAGACATTATATTTTCATGCAAAAAAGAACAACTGATTGGATCAAGTACTATCTTTTCTTTCTGGTTTGTATATTTGTGACTAATACAATCAATTGACCTATGAAATAATAACCAGGTAAGAGTTTTTATTAACTATTCAGATTAAAGACATACAACATAGGAGGAAATACAATTTTTAAAAAATTTTATTTTATTTCCAAAACATATGTATGAGTAATTCTTCAACATTAACCCTTACAAAGCTTTCTGTTACAAATTTTTCCCCACTACTCCCCACCCCTCCCCTAGATGGCAGGATATCCACTACAAGTTAATTATCTTAAAATACTTGACAGATCGAATATATGTATGCACATTTCCACACTTATTGTTGTGCAAGAAAAATCGTATCTACAAGAAAGACATATCAGATAAAGGAAACACAATGCAAGCAAACATCAATTGAGAGTATGAGAATGTTATGTTGTGGTTCACATTTCGCATCCCTCTCTCTGGGAGTATATGGCTTCCCTCAGTGAACAGTTGGAACTGGTTTGAAACATTTCGTTGTTGAAGAGAGCCATGTCCATCAAAACTGATCATCATATATTATTGTTGTTGCCGTGTATAATGATCTCCTGGTATTGCTCATTTCACTCAGCATCAGTTCCTGCAAGTCTCTCCAGGCCTCTCTGAAATCGTCCTGCTGGTCATTTCTTACAGAACAATAATAGGAAATACAATTTTTAAAAGGCTGTCATCAATGTCTGTAACCTACAGAATGGCAGCAAATGTCACAATGCAAAATGCAATCTTTTAAAAAAAGAAAAAAACTTATTGGGTATGGGTAGCCAGCATTAATCAAAGTCAAATGAAGTGAGAAGGGATAATTTCATTATTCCATGTTTAAACAAGAGACTATAAAAATTGGAGATCTATAGTTATTCTTTTGACTAGAGTACAACCAGTTGCAACTATGGTATCATGATATGACAAATGAATTTGTTCCTGACCTTTGTGACCTTGCAGATTTCTTTTAATCCAAAACAAACACTAAAAACTATTAAATCTTTTCTCAAAAAACAAAATCTTCAACAAAGATTTATGGTACTATCTCTGATGACATAGATCAAAACCTTTGCAATTATGTAGATGGTCTTTCTTCAGTTAATCTTTCAATATTTATTAAGTACCTACTTTATGCCCAGCACTGTGCTAAGCACTGGAGTTACAAAGAAAGGCAAAAGACAGTCCTTGCCCTCAAGGAGCTTACAATTTAATAGAAGAACTATAGGGCTTAAAATTTCATCATTGTGTATCATTTTCATCTGCTGAGGAGCCTCTCTGATCCTAGTTAAACTGATTCTCAAATGGTAGCAACACCAATTCTATCCTCAAAACCTCAATAGAGTGCAAATCTATTGCAGTAGCCTTGGAAAACCTGAGTTTTCCTTCATACAATAATGAAACCATGAACTTGATTGGTAGATGAGAAGAATCATTTACAGAAATATAATTTATATATAGTTTCTCCTTTTTGTGTCTCAAAGCCCTAGACAGATGTCATTAAATCTGGCTCTACAGATTTTGTAGAACCTCTACAGAAATTGTGGGGTGTAAAATCCTGTATTTCAAATCTAGAAAACTTAGATTCAGTAAAATTGACATTTACTGTGTGACCAAGTCAATGATTTATAGATTAAAATTTACACACACACACATATATACACTATATATTTATGTATATATGTGTGCGTATGCTTGTGTGTATGTGCATGGATAAGATTATAGATTTGTGGAAAAAGTACACCTAGATTGTAAGCATTTTGAGGACAAGGATAATGCTTTATTTCATGTTTAAAGTTTTCCCAGTACCTAGTTCAATGCTGTGTGTGTAATAGGAGTCTAACCAATGCTTGGGGATTCTTATTATCAAAAGTCTACTAAATAATCTGAGGAGGGAGTTTGTAGTGGATGGACACTGGGCTTGGAATCAGGAAGATAGGAAGAGTTGAATTCATATTCTCTCTCTCTCTCTCTCTCTCTCTCTCTCTCTCTCTCTCTCTCTCTCTCTCTCTCTTTCTCTCTTTCTCTCCACCCGTAAATACATATACTTACATATATACAGAGAAGGGAGAAAAGAGAGAAAGAAGGAGAGAGAGACAGACAGAAACAGAGACATTGAAAAATAATCTGTATCACTAGAAGAACTTTTCTGCACTGATAAAATCATAGCTCTTCAATGCTTCAATGTTGACACATGCCTCTGTGAAGTACATAGATAAGCATTCTTTTTTCTCTTATGTTGATTTTCTAAGAACCCTGAGACACAGAGATGTTATATTTTTTCCATCACAAATATTATTAATGGGAAAGGTAGCAGAATAAATCAGTTACCTGGTTTCTTAGTCTAAAATATGACTATTGATTTCTAGTCTCTGGATTTTTTTGTCATGTTCTTTGAATTTTGTCACTTCAGTCCCCACTAAGTCTGTAACAATATAGAAATTATTACTTGTGACTTGAGAAAGTGGAATTAAAAAAAACATTTTTAATATGCTTAAAAATGTTTTGATTCTGGAATCAAAATAAGAAATGGGAAGGGTGCCAAGACCTAACAGAATAGGAATAAGGAGTAGACTTGAGATTTCCTTGGTATTGGAACTTTCAGAGGAAACCTTTTCTTTCAGAACTGTCTGCAACTTATAGTCTAACAGAGTTGATTGAGAAGTAAGTGTATTGTTCAGAAAAGATGAGAGAGATAGACAGACAGAGACAGAGAGAGAGGAAAAGAGGGAGAGAGGCAGGGAAGAAAGGAGGGGAGAGAGGGAAATAGAGATTTTGTCATACAAAATACAGAGAAGACCTCTATTACACAGAGATTTGCAGTTTCATTTATAATTTTTTTTAATCTGTCTGTCCTACTATGTGTATATTCAGCCCTTTGTATTTGTATTTGTTAAGAATACAAAAATTTTTTTTAAAGTAAAAACAAGATGATCATGGCCATCCTATAAAAAAGAATCAAGACTTCTGCTTAGACCCTAGGGAAGTTAAGCTTCTCATCCCAGTAAAATCCTATCCTTTAGCCTTCAATTACTCCAATAGATTAGGAGATAGGTAGGTAGTGTTATCTAACTCAGTGTCTGATCTTAGTGTTACTGCTGGGTCAGAGTATCTTTTGAAGTAGTTTTCATGTCAGCTAAGGATTCATAGTTTAACTACAGGACTATTTACTTTTGGGGAAAGATGACAGGTTTGTTTTGCCAATTAAATCCACCCATTTACAAGAATGAATAATAAAGCATTCTTTGACATGTAGGAAAAACTTGGCACCTCTTGAGTACAGTAACACAAGATTATAAAGCAGAGTATTAAATTCTGACTTATACAGAACAATGTTTATTGCCATTGAGACTAGTATAGCCATATTCTTAGATGCAGATCTGATATTCACTTTGCTTGTATATTACAAATTACTAAATATTGTGTTACAGCTAGAGATGAGGGTAGGAGAAAGAAGGAGGGAGATGGAGAGGGCTGGAGAGGGAGGGATAGAGAGAAAGGGAGAGGGAGAGACAGAATATGTAAAAGGTACAGAAACATCCAGAAATTAGTGGCATACAGAAATCATCTGAATACGTGCCATTTTCCTAAACTTTCATGACGTTTTTGTACTTAGTATAAATAAAACATTACCTTGTCAGAGAAGTTAATAAATTATAGTCTTAGGACAACCTCAGATGTTTTCCCTTGTAAATACCTAAGGAATGCCTGACACTTAGGAGTAGCAAAATGGGGATGGGTTGAGGGAAGGAGGAATTTATTTTAGCCTTTCTCCCATCATTTCTTCTGGAGACATGTTGGTCACAGGAGTTTAAAGGATTTTGGTGAAGAAGCAAAATCTGTTCCAAATAGCTTAGCTTTTCTGAAAGACTTGGAAAATACTGTCTCGTGATGTATCATCTCTTTACCTATAGCTTTTAATAACTCAGAATTTTATGTGTCATTTATGAATTTGTGTTGAAATCATGCTGTGAATTTAATTGTAGGTATTAAAGCCTACTTTAAAAAATTCATGCCTTTATTACCCATAGAAACTAGCACATCTAATTTTTTTTCCTTAAACAGAACATTCAAGCATCATGATTCATCTATTTTTGGAAGTAATTTAAAAAATACCTTCCCACCTATGTCACATGGGTCACTTCTCTGGACAAGAAGATTCCAATCACTTTAGTGTCTTTTCAAAGAAAACCTCAAATCGGCTCACTAAGAGTTGGATATGAGTAAAACGTAGCTGAACAACAATGTCAATTTCCAAATCAATCTTTCACTTTTTTAATGAGTTACCCATTTGGGTTAATCTTCCTCTCCATCTTAGCCTTTCTTTACATAGTTGAAGAATTTAGAGTTTGTCAATGACCATCCTAATACTGAGGTTGGGAAGGGATCCCAGAAAGTTGGGGTTGTACACTGGTATCATGAGGTATCTCAAAAGAATTTGCAGGCTTGAGCCCATATTCAAGCCAAGGGGCAAAGTTTATTGTAATTATAATGCCAGTTGAAGTGGGCTAAAGTCCAGGAGAATTAAGCAAGGAACCTGAAAGGAGGAGACATATTTATCTAGTTCTTCATGTTATTGTTATGCTAATTTTATGGCCTAGAGGTAGAACTGAAGAGTGGTCTCAGGAATTTGACCAATGGACCTAGGACAGACATTGTTAGAACCATAGCATCCTAAGGTTAGAGAGTCTCAGGATCACTAATATATCTTCCCTAAAGTTTAAGGGAAGAAATACTATTATATTCCTGGGCCAGAAGACTTTTATAATCATTGACAGAACAATAGCGTTCTTAGATAAGAGGGCCTCAGGATCACAGATTCCTAAGCCAGAAGACTTTAGAATCACTGACAGATTTTTAGGACAGAAACCCCTCTGCCCCCCCAAGGTCAGGCAGTCCCGCCTAATGCTGTCTCCTCTAGAAGCTATACTCCATTTCCCCTCTCAAGCAGTTTGAACTCCCAATTTCATTTGGGACAAAGCGATAGAGGTCTCATTTTCTGGAGCTGCTTATTGGTGCTTGTCTAGCCCAGACTGAGGAGGGAGGCATGGGACTTGAAGATGGCAGCAGCAGCTTTCAGAGGGGTACTGAGTGTCAGAATCAGTTAGCTGATGGTATTCAGTGAAGAAATAATTGGAAGTTCATACTTGGGAGTCTAGAGGAAACCAATCTACGAATAGGATTGTTAGTTCTCAGGAGGTTATGAAGAAGCTTCAAGGAAGGTGGTATAAAAGCCTTATGAGTGAGTTTGCCAGAATAATTTTGGAATGGATATCCTAGAATTATTTGTAGGGATTGCCCATAGTCATAGATACAGCAAGCCCTTGACCCACCTGCACAGCTAGTACAGGTTACTGAGGAGAGGACATTATGGGTCACAGTGACAGTTACACTTACCTGTGATATAGGTATTGAGATATGTGGGAAAGAGATCCTTTCCAGCAAGAAGACAGGGAGTAGTCAGGTTATAGTTATTCCTTGGGGGGAGGGGGAGAGGAAGAGGGAGAGTGGTGAGGGAAATTGCTTTCCTTTCCCATTTTCAAGAAAACTGGACCCATCTGTAAACCATTCACCATCTGGATTGTCAAGAAGAATGTCCCTCAAGTCAGGTTGACTGGAGTAGACAGAATCTAAAGCTTCCTTACCCTTATGAATGATGTCACCTGCCTGAGAGCAGGGTGGCAGGGCTGAGAGTGTGACACACCCAGAGAGTCAAGTCGGGGTGTCTAGCAGGAGAACCTGATGTCTGGTAAGCCTCCCACTAATGCCCTTTGGCTTCCCAAATGCTCTGAACCAATGGGGAGTTAGAACCTCCAATGGTTGGCCTGGGGTGCGCTTAGAGGCTTCCTCAATTAGAAGGGCTGTGACAGCTGCTGCTCTAAGGCAGGAGGGTCACCCTAAGGACACTGACTCAAGTTTTCTTTGAGAAGTAAGCAAGGGATGTGGGTTAGGGTTCCAGAGACTAAGCCAAGATCCCTAGGACTTGGCCTCGCCTTTCATCAGTATACAGTGTAAAAGGCATTAGGTAGGGTTAAGACCAGGGCAAGAGATGAGTTTAGATTTCAGGGTCTTAACAGACTGATAGGCTGTGTAGGTTGGGGGGAGGGAGGCTGGAAGTTAGGAGTTTGTATGGCTATAGCCAGAGAAGCCTTTCAAGTGGGGCTGCAGATGAATATATCATTTACATACTGGATAGCCAGCACCTATCCAAATATGTGGGAGTTGTCACAGAAGCCCTGAACTACCATCATATTATGGATATGACTGCCCATGTTAATTGATGGGGATAATGTTTCCCTGGATTTGCCTCTTCAGGGGCAAAACGAAATTGTGAATCTATGCAATGGTATGCAAAAGAAAACATTTTAAAGATCTAAAATAGAAAACTATTGTGTACCCTGGGATACTGGTATTGGGTTCATTGCTTCAAATGACCATTTGCTCTGATTATGAGAAGAAAAAGCAAGATATAATTATAGTAGCATCAAAACAGGTTATTCAGGCTTCAGCCTGAGAGCACACACATGACAGGATAAGGCATCCTTAGTTAGATCTGTTTGACAACTGATCATACAGTAATAATTCCACCTCATAGCCAGACTCAGGAATAATCAGGTGGGAAACAAAGAAAAAGAACTGGGAAACTGAGTCAGAAGGATCCCATCTTAAACAGAGACTAAACTTGTCCTCCCAACTCTTTGCCTAGATAAGATGTCTGCTTATGACAACTTAGGAAGGCATTCTTCTGAGTAACTTATGGCATTTCCCTGGGATGATGGGTTACTGACTTAATGATCAGGCAATCAAATTCAAAACTCAAAAGAATATCAGTTAAAGTCCCATGAAATTTTATCTCTAATGGTAAATTCTACTAATTGCAGCTTACACACATTTGTGACACATTTTTTAAAGTTTACCAGAATTTACACATATAAGATTTTTGTTTAACATGTTTTATATGTTTAAAGTTATCTTGGTGCAAGGGATCAATCATTATACAAGCTTATAGACTCTTAGTAAACATATTCCTTTTTTAGGAACTATAAATCCTAAACAGGCTCATTTCCCAGGGCTGATGAACTTGCTTACTCTGATGGTTTCAAGAAAACTGGCAAGCTTATAAATTAAGGGAGGGTTGACAGAGACTCTAGGGAAGGGGCACCTCATCCTTCTGTTCCACACACAGTAATTACTAATTTTAGGTTTAATCTGATGGCAATAACTCTAAACAATTTAGTTAACAATTTTAGCATCTTCCTAATAGCCAAATAATCTTAACTGTAATTTCTATTCCCTTAATTAAGTTTCCCTTGTGTTTTAGGGAGAAAACAAGACAATTCTTAAAACAGATAGAATAGATTTTAAAATTGACTTAACTTTAGTTAATGAGATTCCCTAAATTCTGATTAAATGTTCTAGACAAACTGAATTGCCATTTGTTTATTTTCCAATTTACACAAATCATTTCTTTTTTATGAGCCAGGTAAAGGGTTAAGGTGCCAGTTTTTACTGACAGAGCCCTAGGAATTTTAAATTTTAATTGGGCTTTAATTAAAGCTCCTTTAAAATTGCTTTTACCATCATATCTCAAGCAAATTTCTAAATTACTTTACACACACATAGAGATCATTTATCTGTTGGTCACAAATAAAAAACCCATATAAAGTTATCAAATATGAAGCAATTCTATCCAATAAAACAGTTAACATTCCTATAGCATGTTTCATGCTAAGTACTTTTGCAATCATATGATCATCACAACAAAAACTTTTATTTCTCTTTACAATCAGAAAACTGGGTAGAGGTAAAATAATTTGCCATAAATTATATAGCTAATATATATTCACAACTGAAACAGAGAATTATGGGTTTTCCAAATGCAGAGACTAACTGGCTTTCTCACTTCACACTGCCATGCTAGGTGCTACCATGCATATCTAAATTCTTCCCAGGCAGTTGCTGGACAGAACCTGCTGAAGGCTGGGGTGACTGGTGCCAGGATCTCCCTTTGATGGTAGTGTTAGGTGCCAAGGCTCAGGGAATGCTGACCATGGTACCTGATCCCCATTCCATCCCCATTTCCCCAAAGATGAGAAGAGTTAGAAAACAGAGGGACTTGGGCTATATTGACCTTGTTAGCAATCCCCACAACTGAGATACACTCAGGACTCTGGGGAATGGAGTAGAGAGGGTCCCTTAATACCTTCTGGGTGCTTTCCCAAAGGAAGAGAAGGGAACTCTGGACAAGATAGGAGTCAAGGAAGGGTTAGCAAAAAGTTGCTATTTACCTAGTTTGTTTTTTTTTTTTCTTTTCTTTCAGAATGGGGTAAATTCCTGGAATTATCCCCAATAATTCAGGAATTTTTCTTGACATCTTAAAATAACTAATTGCCAAACTTCTTAATCATTCCTCTCAAAACTTTGAGAATCTGTTAAGATGTTATTTTAATTTTAGTTAGCTAGCTTTTTATGTAGCACCCAGCTTAGCCAGAGCTGAAGTCAACAGAAAAAAGTTAGGCTTTTTAAGAAATCTTCCCAGCAGTCTAACTACAGCATAGAAGTTTTTCCTTGCTGGTTGCATTTTAAATCTTTCCAAGTAACAAAATCTAGCTCACAGAACAAACATGATACAAACATTCTGCACAGAGACACAGACACAGACAAAAATGACATGAAAGGGGACTGTCCCATCTTTGCCAAAATCCCCCTTAGTGCAGTCTCCCCTAGAAGCTATACTCCTTCACTAACACCCTGGCTTCTCAAATTCATTGTATCAGCAGAAATGACTTTAATGAAGAGGCATTACTAGCTACCTTATTGCTGTACTCTAAGGACCATGAGACCTTTCCATTCCTCATTCCTCAGGTGTTTTGTTTTGTTTTGTTTTGTTTTTTTTCTCTTACAGCATGAGTTCTTTGGGAGCTGGGGCTACCTTACTTTTCTGTTTGTATCCCTAGTACTTATCATGGTATTTTGCACATTGTGTGCTCTTGGTAAATGATCTGTTCATTTATTGAATTATTCAGCTCCCCAAACCTCCACTTTTGTTGATACTCCTTACAGAGGCAGCCATATCATAGTTCTCATCATTACCACAAATTCCTTTAATTCTAAGATTATGAAACTTTGAAATTTACATGTCTAATCATAATCTCCTATTCTTTCACTATGATCATTTCTTTATACCTCCAGAACCTGCTATTCATTCAGGAGAACTTTTGATTCCTCAGATCCTCCTGATTCTCCCAGTCTTCTTTTTTTTTTTTTTTTTTTTTTGTATTCTAACTTCACTTCTTTTACCATTTTGATCCTTTACTCAATCATTTTAAGATTACTTTTCCCTAATAGGGAATCCTTTCTTGACACTATCCTATCCTATCTGAACCTCAGCCCTGAGTTAATCCACCATCTAAGGCTTCTCTCTTCCCCAAAAGTTTTTTGAGGGAGTCATAAAGCTGTGTTGACTTGGTCATATGCATTCATGTTATCTAAACTTCTTTGAACCCTCATTTCTTCATTGCAATCTTTTAAAAAAATTATTCCTGCTTGATATATCATTGTAGCTATCCTAAACCTCTTCTTTCCTGAAGTCCTCAAGTCGTTCCCCAAAATGTCCTTTCCTCTTGTACATTTCCAGGCTCTTCTCTATTTTTCCTCCACTTCCCTCATTCTCTCTGATCTTTTTTTTTTTTATTATTATTATTACATTCTCTCTGATCTTAAAGGGCAAGGAGGTTGTTCTAGACCTTGACAAAGCTGCAATCCTTCCTTGTTCATATCTCTTCTCCTCTTTTTCTCTGTCTCTGTCTCTCTCTCAACATTAATTCCTTCTCTAATTTTTAATATCTCTCAATTGACTGTTCTTTTGTATAAAATGACCAGCTCTTCCCTAGACTAAAACAAATTTTTTTAAAAAATAGCTTTTTATTTTCAAAATATTTGCAAAGTTTTCAACATTCACCCTTGAAAAACCTTGTGTTCCAATTTTTTTCTCCTTCCTTTCTCCCACAGACAGCAAGTCTCCCTTAAACAGCAAGTGATCCAATATATGTTAAATATATGCAATTCTTCTATACATATTTCCATAATTATCATGCTACTCAAGAAAAAATCAGATCAAAAAGAAAAAAATGAAGAAAAAACCAAAAAGCAAGCAAACAACAAGAAAAAGGTGAAAATACTATGTTGTGATCTATACCCATTCCCCACAGTTCTCTTTCTGGATGCAGATGGCTCTCTCCATTACAAGTCTATTGGAACTGGCCTTAATCATCTCATTGTTGAAAATAGCCACATTCATCAAAATTGATCATTGCATAATTTTGTTGTTGCTGTATGGACAATGTTCTCTTGGTTTTATTCACTTCAGTTAGCCTCAGTTCATGTAAGTCTCTCCAGATCTTTCTGAAATCATTCTCCTGATTGTTTCTTATAGAAAAATAATATTCTATAATATTCATATACCATAACTTATTAAGCCATTCTCCAATTGATGGGCAACCATTCAGTTTCCAGTTCCTTGCCACTACAAAAAGAACTGCTACAGTTTTGTACATGTGAGTCCTTTCCCCTTTTTTATGATCTCTTTGGGATACAGGCCCAGTAGAGACATTGATGAATCAAAAGATATGCCAGTTGGATAGACTTTTGGATTAAGTTCCCTATTGGTCTCCAGAATGGTTAGATCAGCTCACAACTCCACCAACAATGTATTAGTGTCCCAGTTTTCCCACATCCCCTCCAACATTTATCCTTAATTTTTTCTATTATCTTGGCCAATCTGAGAGGTGTGTAGTGGTACTTCAGAGTTGTCTTAATTTGCATTTTCCTGATCAATAGTGATTTAGAGCATTGTTTCATAAGACTAGAAATGGCTTTAATTTCATCTGAAAATTGTTTGTTCATATCCTTTGACAATTTACCAATTGGATAATTGCTTGTATTCTTATAATTTTGAGTCATTTCTCTATATATTTTAGAAATGAGGCCTTTATCAGAACCCTTGAATGTAAAAAATTTTCCCCAGCTTTCTGTTTCCCTTCTAATCTTATCTGCATTAGCTAAAACAATTTTTAAAAATCACTTTCCTTTTTATGCTGACATTCCCTACTGTTTCCTTCACTGTTAAAGTTTTTGAAGCTTCTACTTGCTTACTACTCACTCTTCAATCCTCTGAAATTTAACTGTCTCTACCATTGTAGTGAAATGATCCTCTCTAACAATGGTAATTACCTCTTAGTTGCCAAATTCAATGACCTTTTCTCAGTACTCATCCTTCTTGACTTTTGTGTGCTATGTGTCATCACTGACCAGTCTTCTAAATTCTGTCTCCTCCTCCATCAACATCTGGGGCATTGTTCTCTCCTGGTGCTCCTTGCATTTGTCAGATTGCTCCTTCCTTATCTTCTTCACTGTTCCATCTTCTCTTTCCTTACTGGTTAGTGTAGGTGTCCCCAAATGCTTTACACTTAGCCTTTTTCTTCTCTTTCTCTATTTTGTGATCCTCTTCAGTTCTGTCCATTACCACATTTTCAACGATCACCTATAAATTTATATGCATACCTCTTATGAAGAATCGTTATGTTGTGCCACAATTCCATGTCTCAGTTTCTCTCAATTGTTCTGTCTCAGTTTCCCAACTGTTCTGCCTCAATAGCAACCCCCCCCCTTTCTGACCATCAGAAATAATTGGGCTAGCATTCCAAAAAATCATAAAACCTCAGATGGCCCATCTCAAATACTTAGACATACCCCTTATCTTTATGGCCCCAGATTTAATGTCTCCTAGCTTCTTCCCAAACTTATCAGAATTTATGATTCTTCATACCCCCAATTTGTCAGAACTGAATTGATAGTTCTTTCCTTGAACTCTAATTCCCCCAGTACTCTACCCCTCCCTCTGCCTGTTCTTCTTTGTTCTCCTGAGCGCTGGGAGCCTTATAAGAATCCTGGACCAAACTACTAATTGCTGGATCTACTTTGAGATCCAGATAGCTGACTAATGGGTGCCAGTCTAACTCTCTGGGATTGGGTGCTTTGAGACAAGAGTCTCATTCAGTCCCGCTCCATAGCTACGGATTCTAAATTCTCCATTAACATCAATAAAATATTAATAGTCTCTAATCTGTAGTACTGTCTCAGTTTCTTCCGGAGCATTACAGACCTAGAGTTAGAATCATGTAGTCTTTCCTTTGAGTCCCATATCCAACATTTAGTAGCTGTGTGACCACAGCTTTTTTAAGCTTTTAATGGCTCAGTTTCTTTATCTAAGAAAACTGTTTCATCAACTTTAATAATTATCATAATTCTTATTTCAAGGTATCTTGATGAGATCAAGCTAAGATAATGCATGCAGAACATTTTGCAAACCTTAAGTTGCTTTATGAATGTCAAATATTATTATCTTCCTTTGAACTTGTCATTCTATTTTTAACTTCTTACTAGAAATTTCTACTTGTTTTACTGATACTGTGAATAAATAGGCAAAAACTAACTTATCATATTTTCCTTCGTACAAATCTGTTTCTGTTGTACTATGTCACCATTACCAGGCTTAATTCTTCCAGTATAATACAGTAAGAGCACTGGCTCTAGAATGAGAGGAATTGGGTTCCAATCTCACCTCTGATCTTGGACAAGTCATTTATTTGATCTCTCTTGGAGTCAGGTTGGAGTAGGAGATAGAGCTTTTCCATCTACAAAATAAGGATGTTACACAAAATGGTTTCTTGGGTTCCTTCCAGCTCCTGACTATTCACATCTGATCATTAAGAAGCCACCCCATTCAATCACACGACAACACTGCCATAACCATAATTCAAGCCTCCATCACCTCTTTCCTGGACTGCTGTAAAGGGATCCTGTATTCTCTCTCTTCTTCCATCATTTCTTTTCTTTTTCACAGCTATCAAAATAATTTACCTGATGCATAGGCACTGGTTCATTATTAACTCTAGGACAAAATAACAATAGCTGACATTTATAATAGTGCTTTATGATTTACATATACATTTTGTTTGATACAAATTCCTTACCCTATTAATTAAGGAATTGATTTCAAGCTGATCTTTCCAGTATTATTTCATACTTTTCTTTGTACCCTCTATTACTGCTAAACTGGAATATTAGCAACTCTCCCATAACATTTGTCCTTTGATGTTAACCCTCTATGCATTTTACATTCTAAGAGACAATTTCCATGGTTAAGACATATTCCCTCTATATCTTCATCAATTAAAACCCTTTTCTTCTTTGAAAGGTCCACTCAAATACCACCTTTTTCCATGTTTGTCCACTCAGGTTTGACTCTGCATGATTCCATTTGGGGTTTCTGGGCAAAGATACTGAAGTGGTTTGCCATTCACTTCTCCGGGTCATTTTATAGCTAAGGAAATTGAGGCACCTTTCCCACAAAACCTTTTGATATCCCAAAAAATTTTTTTATTCAAATTAGAGTATTTAGCTGGAAAATTTCTTTGTCCTTATTGTATCTCAACCTTGTACCATACTTACCTGTGTATATGCCCATCTTTCCTCATTTCCATTAGACTAGCTCTTTGAAAGGGAGCACTTTAAAAAAAATCTGTATGTGTACAGGGTCCACTGCAGTGCTTTGGAGGCATTTATTAAATATTTATTGAATCAAATTACTATTTCATTTTACACTGTCATAAAACTCTTATTTGTTAAGTAGTAAAAAATAACTTGTTTCACTGAGCAATTGAGCATAAATTTCATTTGGGATGATCAAAAAAAGAATTAAAGATGATCTACTTTTACTGACGTGTAAGAGGGCCTTTTTACAGCTTAATCTTATTTTTGTAACATTTAAGTAGCATGGAGTCAGGAAGACCTGGATTCAAATAATGCTTCAGACACCTACTAGCCATGTTATCATTGAGCTTAACCTCACTTAACCTCAGTTTCTCAACCACAGTTTCCCTACCTGTAAATAATATTAATAGCACCTAACTCACAAAGTGATTTTTGTTGTCTCCTTCCTTAATCCTTATTCATATTTGTGGTTCAAAGGGGCTATTTCCCAAATATGAAACGAATTTTGCAAGATATTTCTACTATCAAATCAGTTCTTCCTTTCTTTAGTAACAAAGAATAATTTGTGTTAGTAAAATTTCTAACATAACTGTTGTCCAAGGACAAATTTAGATCTCAGTGAACCAAATCATCAGCTTTCATTTCTTGATTATAAAAACACTTTCATTTAAAAGTGATTTCAATATCTGAAACTGACATTTTAACTTAGTGATCCAAGTCTTTTATTCAAAAGACAATCAAAATTTCTTTTCAGGTCTGTTGTTGTAGTGGGGGAGGGCAAAGTTTGGAAGAGATGTTGATGCCTGGGGGAAAAAAGGTGAGATTGGTTTTAGTATGTAAAAAAAGTAGGTAGAAGAGGGTGAAAAAAGGAAAGAACAGTGGGAGACATTATGGGAGAATATTGAGTTCAATTTAGAAATTTATCCGGATTGAGAACATATGTTGTGGCTTCCTTGTTAAATTTCAAGAGAAGACATGTTTTCCTAAAATACTTTGTAGTTCTCAGTCAGTTTGGTGTATCACATTCAAGCTTGAATAGTTTTAACATGGTTGTGTCCAGTCTTTCCTCTTTTCAGTGTATCTAAATTTACTAAACACCAGACTTGGGTTATGGGCACACCAAACCCCAAGGCTGCCTTCTCTCTATGAGGGAGGGACAGATGGGAGTGAATTTTCCTCAGGAGTTGGAATAAAGAGGAAGAGACAGACAGCGAGGCAGAAAGACGACAGGCAGGCAGAGACATGGAGACAGATTCAAGGGGGGTAAAAGAGGAATAGAGGTAGAGACTGAGACACCTATAGTCTGACTCACAGCAGTTCTTTAACAAGGCTCTTCCCGGTTTTTCCTGGAGGCGGAGACTGATTTCAGAGGCAGAGATAAGCTTGATTCCTTCCACCTACAGACTCCTTTCTAATGGTGTGTTGTGATGGTGGCGGCACTAGCGACGGTGGGATATATATGTGTGTGTGTGGTTGCATATGTTTATGTGTGCGTGCGCATATTACTGGAGGCAAGGATTAGAAATGAGATACATATAGAATACAGTGTGCACAGTGGGTGTGAGCTCACGAGATTCAGGTCAAATAATTTCACTGTAGCTTGACATTCGAGTCTAAATCGCCTGGAACCGGCAGCCGCCGGAACGCGGGACAGCAGGTGCATTTTATGTAGACCGGTGGGGTCTCCCCGCCCCCGCTCCGCCTCCATCCTGTGTCCAATTTGGCGTGCAGCCTGGTCTCCTTTGGCTGTAGTGGAGCCGCAAGGCCAGTTCCCCGCCCCTTCTCTCTCTCCGCCGCTCCCTCCTTCCTCACTCCACTCCCCTTTCTGACCGCTGGAGATACTGGCGAGTGTAGCTAGTGTCTTGATCAGAATGTACTAGCCCAGAATCCGCTGAGTAGAAGGAATGGGTAGTATACCGAGAGGGCAGCAACTGGAGGGAGAGGATGGGTGAGAAATTTTCCCTCATTTCTCAGTGTGTGCTCCCTGAGTACACGGAGGCACAATCATCTCAATAGCTCAGCCCCAAATAGGGATTTCTTCAAGCACGGTGGGCCAAGGAAAAACAGTCGGTGGAGGCAGCCAACCCGCGGTGGCAGTAGCGCCCGGGAGCAGCAGGTGGCTTCTTCTGGAACCCAGCGCTAGTAGTCTCAGGGTCCTCATGGGCATAGGCTGCCCGGTGCATTGGGTTAAGACGCACAGCTGAAGGAAAGCGTCGAGTCTCCCTGGTGTCACTGGACACTGATGGACCCCGAGGTCATCGGGCGGGGCCTCCGGGCGCCTCCGCCAACGGCACCTCCTCCACTGTTGCTGCTGGCTCTGCCTCTGCCTCTGCTGCTGTTGCTGCAGGTGGCGGTCCCAGCCTCTGCCTTTTCAGAAAACCTGCTGACCGCCCCGGGGGTGATGGGGATCAGTCCGGTCCCCGCCAGCCCCGGGAGCGTGGTAGCTCCGGGAACTACTCCCTTTGAGGAGAGCCGGCTGCCGGTGTTTACTCTGGATTATCCTCATGTGCAGATTCCCTTCGAGATTACTCTCTGGATTTTGCTGGCTTCCTTGGCCAAGATCGGTGAGTGACTTGGTCCCCCTGGCGGGGATCCTTGGAGAGAGGCTGGATAGCCAGGTTGGGGACTACCGTGGGGGTTGGGGGGGGGGGAGACAATGCGGAAGAAGGCACTCATCGGGTGACTGAGTCAGGGTTTTTGCTCGTAGGTGTGTGGGTGGAGAAATCTGCTCCTGTCTCCCCCTAAAATAACTGTTCAGAGATATGGGAGGATCATTCTGTGAGAAAAGAACTTGAAGCCAGAGCAATGTTTTGTTTGTTTTTAACTTCGGTATTACTGGAGTGGAGGAGGATAAAGACGAAATCGTATAAAATATAGTTCATTAGTTAATTTTTCCTTGAAAACAAACAAAATTCAAAAAGGTCTAAAAGTAAAGCTGAATTAGCAACTTGGAGCTGTTTCTTGATTAATCGAGAAAGTAGGCTGCATTTTAGCATTGTTACTTGAAGGAAAAGCACTTGAGTTAAATTTTTTAAACGTAATGGCCTGAGAGGAGGTAACATGGTACCTGCTATGGATGCCTAATGAAATGCATGGAAAGGTACCAGTGACATAGGAACTGTACAAATGAAAACGAACTCTTACTCCCTTGTCTCTGAAGCCAACACTCATTAGGGTGCTGTAAGAGAGATGATCCAAGAAAGCTGCTCTTACTTGTACTAAAAAAAAAAAAAAAAAAAAAGAAAAAGAAAAAAAAAACCACAATAGAGCTTTTACTAACCCCGGCAATTAACCTTTAAGCCTCTTTAGGAATGAGTGACTGTACAAAGTTTTGCCACATTCATTTAAAAAATGTATTTAGTAATATGTTGAATATAACTTTTACTTTCAAGGCATAATATGCCTTTTCTTTAATTTTGCTTTAACTTTAAATATGAGATAAATTGGCAAAAATTATTTCTAGTCTACTAAGTGGAAAGAATACTGATTTCAGAGCAGAACTTGCTTTACAAGCCCCAGTTCTGACACTTATTAGTAGTATAAAGCTGGGTAAATAATTTAATTTCAGTCATCAGTAATGTGGGAGGAAATGATAATACCTGTGCATCCTACTTTGTAGGATTAGTATGAGAACAGTGGATAAAGCACACTAGATTTGGATTCAGGAAGACTTCTCTTCAAATCCCACGTTAGATAATTAATAGTTGTGTGATCCTCCACAGGTCACTTAACCTCCTGGGGCCTCAGTTTCCTCTTCAGAAAAATGAGGAGGACTTGACACTCTTCAAGTGCTATACAAAAGAGAGATTATTGTAGTATTATACTGAAAACCTTAGGCTCAAATCTTTATTGACTGACCTTGATTACCTATGTCATTTTAGTCCTTTAGGTGAGTTAGCTTCTCTTGGCTTTGGTTTTCTTATTTGCAAAATAAGAATACTGGACTAGAAGACCTCTGAGACTCTTTCTAGTTAGACATATATGACTCTATATTAGTTTTTTATTGAAATAAGAGGAAACTGAAAGAGTTTTCAAAAAGAGTCCATGAGAGGTATCATTTGATAATTTAGTTACTAATTAGCTAATTTAAGATTGTTTGGAAGATACCATTTGATGGACTAATACTTCCCCAACTTGACATATATGTATGTGTGTATGTGTGTATACATGCACATACTATATATGTACATTACAAATATATCACATACACCTTGTTAAAAATTGTATATGTGTTTAGGCATAAGTATTTATACCCGTCATTTCTTATTTTCTCCTGAGCCTTTGCAGGCTTAGTAAAGGTATTTCCATTACTTCTTGTTTATATTTCTATCTTGTAGCCTTTTCCTATGTTTTCTGAGGTTTTTCTTAGTTCTCTATTTATTTCAACCTTCTTTAAACCTGTTTGCTATGTGATCTTGCTTCTTGGCCTTGCCTAATTATTTTCCCCTTTAGATTATTACTTTCATGGGATTTTTCTTTTGTCACATATCTTGTTTATTAAAATAAACAATAGTGTTATTAGTTATGATTTCACCTGAGGAAAAAAGTCCCCATGTGGAAACTTCCTTCACCTATGCAGATCTGCACTCATCTTTATACTTTTATGCCTGCAGTTTTAGAGTTTTCTGGAGTAATGAAAGATTAAGTAATACACCCAGCAGGTGCCAGAAACAGAACTTCCACCCAAGTCTTCCTGACTCTGTGAACCCAACTACATCTAGATGCTTCTTGTTTGTTAAGTCCTTTCCTTGTATGAGTATGTGTCACTTATCTTTGTCTTTCTTTCCTAAGTTATATATTTGTTATCCCACCAATTTCCCATACCTGACTTTAAATTCCTAACTCATTTCCTTACCATTGTTCCCTCTCTCCTCTCCTGAATCTTAAAAGAAAATTTGTGCCAGAGGCTATAATCAGCTCTCTTAAAGCTATTTGCTGCTGAGTGAGGACTTGTGTGTGTGTGAGGTTAGAGTGAAGGGTCTTGAGCTCTAGGTACTCAGGCAGAAAAGCACTACTCTTAGGTGTTTCAATTCTGACTAATAATAGTCAAGGCCACTTTTGCCACAGCTTTGCCCTGAGTTGAGCTCCCAGATCACGGAGATGCAAATGCCCTCAGTAGAATACAGAATGTTTCTTAGCTTTCTGGATGGTTTTAAACAGGACTTCCTCTAGTACATTCACCCAGTCATTGCATGATGACCAGACAAGGTATTATTTCTAACATTGAACTAGCTACAACCTAGTTTGTCCATATTTTGGAAGGTTGTATAGGTTTAGCTATTGAGTGCAGCTTGGTGGTAGGAGGGTACTGTAACAGGTCAGACTCATACAATTTACCCTCATGATGTCATTGGTCCTCTTGTAGAACTAAGGGTGAACTTCAACAAATCACTACTACACAGACTCATTTTTATATTAACTGGACTTAGGGGCAAAATACCAGGTTTAAATTCCAATTCCAACTCCTACTAGAAATGAAAAGTTGGACAAATTAATTGGCTTCCCTTTTCTCTTAGAACCAGCTTCCTTATCTGTAAATAAGGATAAAAATACTTAAATTGCCTTCAGCTAGAGTGCTGGACCCATAATCAAGAAGACCTGAGTTCAAAATCAGCCTCAGAATTGTACTAGCTGTGTCACCTTGGGCAAGTCATTTAGCCTGATTTTCCCAGTTTCCCTAAGTGCAAAATGGGGACAGATAACAGCATCTACACCTCAGGGTTGTGAAATTGAAAGACATAATATTTGTAAAGTGCTCACAACAGCATAGTTGTATCAGTAATTCCATTTGGGCCTTTCTTGACAAAGATACTGGAGTGGTTTTTGATTTCCTTCTCTAGCTCATTGTGGAGATGAAGAAACTGAGGCAAACAAATTTGAGCAATTTACCCAGGATCAACACAGCATTAAGTGTCCCAGGAAAGATTTGAACTCAGATGAATACAGGCTGGGTGGTCTATTTGCTGCACCACCTAGCTGCTATATTTTAGAGTTGGTGTAAAGATTGAATGAGAGAATTATTTATAAAGCACTATGAACATCATAGATGCTTAATACATCGTTGTTTCTTTCCTTCCTTCTTTATAAAATTGTAAAGAAAGTATTTTGTAAAACTTAAAAAATTTTACAAATGCAAACAATTGGATAATTTTCTCTTACATGATGTAATAAACTGGAATTTACATGTCCTTTGGAAACATGAGAGAACTGAAGTATAAAATGTTCAAAATTGTGTCTATTATGGAACTCATTTTTCCAGAGAAAGGCTCAAAGAGTTGAGGAAAGAACATTAGCTCTGGAGTTTGAACACGAGTTCAAATCCCACCTCAGATGTTACTATTAATGTGACCTTGGACAAGACATTGAACCTTCTTAGGCCACATTTTCCTCATTTCTAAAATGAAGGAGGTTTTGTGGAGATGCTTAGGAATTCCTTTCTAGTTATATTTCAGTGATCCTATGGTAAGAGAATGATTGAACAGCGCAAACGTGTTTTTGTCAAGTTTGAGTAATGTCTTGTGTTGGCATTCAAAGTACTTTTACTAAATTCAACTCAGGATACTATTTGAAAAGATCAGAATGCAAGCCTTCCTAAAACAATAGAGTTTATTTCTGGGGGAAAAAATGTAACGATGCATCTTTATTTTGAGATGTTTTGTCTTCTGGCGAAACATACTTCCCATTTAAGATTACATACAGTAGTGAATAAAGTGCTGGACTTTGAGTCTTGTGGACTAGATTCAAATGCTGCTTCCCGGACTATTTGTGTGATCAATGTTAAGCCATTAACCTATTTAAATTTCAATTCCTCCTTTGCAGAGTAAAGTAATTGGGCCTCTTGACTTCTAAGCTTTTTCAGTTTTAAATTTATGAACCTGAGTAAATTGAAAAAACCTGAGTCTAAATATGATCTATAATTTTCATATAAAATGACATCAATTTTTTTTTACAAACTCTATACAAAACCTAATATTGTAGTGTCAATGATAATGGACTTAGAAAGCTCTAAAAAATTTTAAAGTTTTTATCAGGAAAGAAAATCTCAGTTTGTTAATTTAATCTATAAACTCACCATTCTTTTAAATATATTTTTGTTGCTGGTAGTGCTTTGATCAATCAGATTTGAGATTTTATTGGTAAAGAAAATTCCCAGTACTGTTTTAAGTCAGCACTTTCTCTATAACTTTAGCCTCAGGGTACACTTAGATGTTGAATGACTTTTCAAAGCTTACACATTGTTTTAAAGGCAAAATTTGAATTTGGGTCTTTTTTTTTTTTTTTTTTTTTTAACTTTAAAGGCAGTCTACTGTTCATTCTGAAGCAAAGCTTCCTTTTTGCTTCTCATTTTAGTTTACATCATTCTTTCTGTATTATAACTGCTCTAATTTACAGTATTTGAACTTTTGTGTAAGTTGATTTCCCTCCTGATAGAGGGATACCTTATTCAAATTGGATTAAAATTGAATACCTTATTTAAAAGAAAACAGAATCCATAAAGTACGTGTGGAAGGGAGTGGAAGTAGGATAACATTATATTTTAAAGAGATATACTTGTATGAGGTAATACAAGAACTAGGATGGAGAAACATGGTAGAGTATATTTGGCTAATGATCAATGGAGGTAAAAATTATAGTATATTGTTCAATGTTATATTTTATGTATGCATATATAATTAGTATTACTCACTGGGACAGAAAGAAGAAATAGATGAAGACAAATCACAAATTACAAGTCTAGTGCAAAGTTATCCAGTAGCAAAGAAGGAAGATTTCCATTATCCAGTTATCTGCTAGGACTCCTCTCTCACAAGTAGTACCTCCTTCAAAAGGAATTCTATTCTAGATTTGATACTTACCAGTAAGGAAATAATAGAAATCTTGAGGTAAAGGGACCACTTTATTTTAGAATGATGGAGAATAGTACCCCAAATGCCAAAACTCGAGATGAGCTCATGAGAAAAGCTCAAGGCAACAGAAATGTGGAGGATTTTAGTTACACCGGGGGAAAAAATAGGAGAATCACAAAGAAGGTAAGATTGCTTTTGATGAGGTGGGGTCTGCAAAGATCATTACTAGGAGTCAGAAAATTCCGGGTTCTCATCCTCAGCCCTCCTCTAATCAGCCACATAAGTTTGGACATGTCTTATGATATCTCTGAATTTTAATTCTTTGGCATTTTAAATATGTATTTATAAAATTAGTATGTTGCACTAGATGAGCTCTAATATCTTTTCCAAATCTATCATTTTGTGTTTCTAATTAAAATGCACATTTAAACAATGATATATGGTGATTTTGTGAGCAGTGATAATTATGAAAATTTATATGGTTTTTCCTAGCATTTTTTTTCTTTAAAATATATTGATGATCATAGAGTATCGGATAGGACCCTTCATAACTAATGATTAAAGTAAATACAAATGTCTGGTTTTGCTATCTATATGACACAGTAATTCTAAAAGAGCCACTTACTTAACCCTATTGAGGAGATATAGAGACATGCTTTCCTGTTTTTCTCCAGTCATATTCTTGCGATTAGAGAAATAAGAACAGAGCTTTCTAGTCTTTAGACTTAATGGTAAAGCTTTAGGGAAAAAATCACTGGATTGAAAGGGAATCTCAGTTTCTAATTTCAACTGAGTCATTAATTTACTTATTTTTTACCTTAGCTAAATTCATTAATGTCTCCATCTCTTACTTCCTTCAGTTGTAAAAATAGGCATGTACCTGTCCAACTTATCTTTTGTGTTTTGAGGATGATTTTATACATAAACACACTTCCACCACATACATATACACAATATACATATGACATTAAATATTTGTATGTGTATAAATGTGTATATAGTACACATATATACATTTATGTTTGTATGAAAATAATTGGGAAAAGCTAAAGGAGTTATCCAAATAAGAGGTATTGTTCATATAACCGTAAGTTGCATATATAAAACCCTTCATTACGTTCTTATATTTGATATTCAGAACCCTGTGAATGAAGCAGAGTAGATATGATTTCCATTTTATTCATAAGGAAACTGAATCACAGAGAATTGTTACTCACTGTCTCACAGCTAAAAATGGCAGAGCTGGGTCTAAGAAACAGATTTTGAAATTTCAAATCTATTGCTATTTCTAGTATACCACACTGCCTCTTTTATTTTCACTATCTTTGACTTTTATTCTTAAGAAAGTTGCCTGGGGGAATGTAACTTGCCCGAGGCCCCACCATCAGAGGGAGGATTTGAATCAAAATTATCCAGATTCCAAGCTCTCTTATCTAGTGGGCCACCCTCCCTCTTAATATTCTATTAGGTAATTACCTTGTTGTGTGCCTAGATATATTCTGGAGTTCTATTCTGGGTCATCTCTTCCTTTCTCTCTCTAATTTCTTTTCTTTATTGTCCTTTTACATCCCTTGGTCTTAATTCTCATTTCTATGCATAAGACTCCAAAATCTATATATGAAACAATGGTCTTTCTCCTCGGTTTCAAACCTGCATATCAACTGTTTATCATAAATTTTCTACTGTATGTGTAACATATTATGTTTTCCTTACCCTCTTCATTATTTACTTATTTCTGTTGAAAGTACTACCATCCTTCTAGTTGCATGGGCTTCCATCCCCAGGGTCAGCCACTATCTTTCCATATCCTTTACAATTCTGATCACTTCCCAATTCTTGTAGATTCTGCTTCCACAGAATATGTTTAATTAATTTCCTTCCCTTCATTTACATTTACACTCATTTACAATCACCGTTTTATGTCTGGACTTTTGTAACACTCACCTAGTTGCTCTTACATGCTCTCCCTTCTCTGATCCCTCCTTTATATAGCTGTAACATTAATATTCTTAAAACACAGCTCTGATAATGGCATACTTATGCTTAAGAACTTCCTTTAGCTTTCCATTGCTACAGATCCATTTGGCTTTTAAAGCTCTCTGTCTCTAGACTACTTTTCCAGACATATCATATATTTCATTCTTTCATATACTCCCCTCCCATCCAGTTTCCAGGTAACCTTTCCTACATTTTTTGTTCCATACAGAACATGCCATTTCCTATCTCTATCCCTTTTCACAAGTCCCAGATGTCTAGAACAAGTTACCACTTCGTCTCTAACTCATAGAGGCTCTAACTCTTTTCAAAGCTCATCTTAAAATTGAACGGGACAAGATTAGTCTGATAGGAGAGAGAAAACAATTTGGACAAAAGTTACACTGTGAGTTAACAGAGGGAGAACCAAATTAGTCAACAAAAATTTATTGAGGTGGCCCCAATGGATATAGTGCTGAATTTGGAATCAGAAATACATGAGACACTTGCTAGCAATATGATCCTGAGCAAATAACCTCACTTGCCTCAGTTTCTCATTTCTAAGAAAGAATAATAATACTACTTAACTTCCATGGTTCTTGTGAGAATAAAATAAAATTGTATTTATAAAATGTTTTATAAAACTTTAAAATCCATATAAAAATTAACTGTTATTAAAGCTTCATGAAAATTTGCTAGTACCAAACTAGGTACTGGGGACACAAAGTAAAGAAAAAAAAGACCAAAAAAGGATAGAAAAAGAAAATTGGAGATAAACTCAGAGGGAAGATCTGCACATGAAGGGGAAATGGGAAAGGCTTTTTGCAGAAGACAATATTTTCTGAAACTTGAAGGAAGCTACAGAAGCCAAGAAAAGATGATGAGTACAAAGAACATTCCTGGAATGAGGGAAGCCAATGAAAACAAATTGTAATTTTTTTTTTTTTTTTTGCAAGGAGTAAGTAGCTAGGAGACCAGTGTCACTAGATCATAGTATATGGGGATAGGGATAAAATGTGAGAAGACAGGACAGATAGAAGAGGATCATGTTATGAAGGGTTTAAAACCCAAACAGGATTTTTTTATATTTGATTCTGGAGGTAGTAAGGAGCCACTGAGATTTATTTATTTGTGTGGGAGAGGAGAATTGAAGGGAAAATGACATGATCAAACCTGTGGAAAATCACTTTGGTAGCTAAATGAATATTAATTGAATTGAGGAGATGCTTTGAGGAAATGAGACCAGTAAGAAGGCTATTGTAATCATTCAGGTATGAGAATATAGAAATCTGCATGAAATCAAGTCAAGTCAGCAAGGAATTATAAATCACCTATATGCCCAGGGTATTAAGTGCCAGGGTGGTGGCAATATTGGGGAAGAGGAGGAGATAGGTACCAGAGATACTGTGAAGATAGAATCAATTGATTTGGCAATAGATTGGATATGAGGGATTTGAGAGAGTAAAAGGCTGAGAATGACACCTAGACTGCAAAAGGAGAAATTAAAAACACTTTGTGGATGACACATGGGGCCTTAAGAGATAGATAAGATTTCAGGGAGATAGAAAAAAAGAGAAGTTCAGTGGTGTCCAACTGAAATGTGATCCCATTTGGAGTTTTCTTGGCAAATATACTAGAGTGGTTTGCCATTTTCCCCCCAGCTCATTTTAGGTGAGGAAATTGAGACAAAGGAGCGAAGTGACTTACCCTGGGTCACATAGCTAGTAAGTGTCTGAGGTCAAATTTGAATCCAGGAAGATGAGTCTTTCTCACTTGAGGCCTGACATCTATGTGCACTATGGTGACACCTAACAACTCCCTATATAGAACCTTAAGATTGTAAAATGTTAAATTGCTTAACTCTCTTCACACAGCTAGGAAGTGTTTGAGGAGGGGTTCATAGACAATAAATCTAGAATTGGAACCTTCTCATTTTACAGAGAAACAACTTGGCATAGGAAATAGAATTCTGGACTTGAAATAAGGAAAACTTGAGATTGAATTCTTTCCCTGACACTTAATTGACCCTGGACAAAGACTTCTTTCATCCTTAGTTTCTTCATCTATTAAAATGGTGATAATAATAATTAACACCTATCTTATAGGCTATCAGACACTGCCTCAGACACCAGCTGTGTGACTTTGGGCAAGTCATTTAACCCTGTTTGCTTAAGTTTCCTCATCTGTAAAATGAATTGGAAAAGAAAATGGCAAACCACTCCAGTATTTTTGCCCCAAATGAGGTCATGAAGACTCAGATGGGATCACATTTCTGTGATCTGTGAAATGATCAAACGACAACTTTGTAAGGTTTTTGTGGGGGCCAAATGAAATAATATACACTTATACATATATAGGAGCCTACATTTAGAAATGGAAAGGATCTAATATTCAGATTCCTTTAAATTTAAGAATGTAAGGATTTAAATTTAAGGATTTAAACTCTTTCATTGTACATCTGTGGAAACTGACACTCAAAGAAGTTAAGTGATAGTCATATATGTAGTAAATGTCTGAGGCAGAATTTGAATGCGGTTTTACCTGACTCCAAGTCTGGTATTTTATTTATTTTGCCCCATTATCTATAACTATAACTAACACGTAAATGTTAGTTATATTCATTATCATTATAATGAATACTAGTAAGAAAATGGAAGTCTGCAGAACTATCCAGTATCACACAAATAGTAAGCATTAGAGGCAAAGTTTCAGCTAAATGTTTTTGGCTGCAAAGCTGGTGGAAAGAGCCTTCAAGTCCAATACACTTTCTCCTGTACTGTACTATGTGAAATATATTGAATTAATCCTATAGGTCAAGACACCAATCAGTTCCTTAAAAACACTGTATTAGCACCTCTGTTATTGAGACTTAAATGAAATGGTTTGCATCATAAATATATCAGATATTTTTAGCAAAGGGAATGTTGACAGAAACAATTCTATTAATTAAACAACCAACCAACATTTATTTGCTTACTTATAAATACATTTATATATCCCAGGATTTATAGATCTCTGATCTCTTAGATGTATTTCCTCCAACAGTGTACGTCTTCACAACTTCTCCATGCCTTCTCAGCCTATGGGAGGCTTCTTCTTTATATTCTATTTTAAATATATCATACATTCTCCAAATAGCGTGTTTGGAAACCTTCTTCTAGTTTTCCTGATATTACAAAACAAAGGCACCAATGGAACACACAGATTTTCCTTAACTTTTTCCTTACTCTTGCTAAGGTGTATGTTGGCCATAGCAAATTTAGGAGTAATCCAAGAGCTATTGTTAGTTCAATGAGATGATGGATATAAAAAAAGCACCTGGAAAAATATAAAGCACTATGATTATGTAAGGTGTGATTTAAAAAATGTGTTCAATTGTGGCTGAACAGAGAGTGTTGGGCATAGATGCAGGTTTTCTGAAATAATAGGGAATGTTTTATTAGATAAGATTAGAGAAGGAAAATTCTTGATTTTTTTTTTTTGTTTGTTTGTTTTAACATGGGTTCTTCCTATCTTGCCCAGGGCAAATTTAGGAGTTTGATTTCACTGCTGATTAGCATAAAAGTTTTGACCTCCTTAGGCAGCCCAATACCCTCCCATTCCTACTTCCATGGGGCTCACCATATTGGTGATGGAGATACTGTGAACACTGATCAGCCTTAGTCTTAACTGCAGTTCAGAACTTCCAAGCTCAAACAATACACTACTCTTACTTTCTCTGGTAACAAGAATTACTGGTGTGTACCATTATGCAATGGGGGGAGAAATTTCTTAAAAGAAGTGAATCATAAGTCAGATTTCAAAGAAAGAAAGTTATGTGAATAGTAATCATATGAAAGAGGACATTATATATGCACATAAAATTAGCATAAGTTCAAACTCAGATTTGGCTAAATTGTGGTTTTTGATAACAAGCAGGTTTGCCTGGCAAGAACAGAAGAGTATGGCCTGAGCTGGACTGAGAGATTAGTGCAATTAAGTGCTGCTGGGAAAGGTAATTGGTGGGAACCTTAGAATGCTATGAATTGGAGGCTCAATGTGATTTAACCATTATAGATTTCTCAAAAAAGGGAATTGATCACTTCTGAACGATTCAGATCAGTTCAATACCTACTATTATCAAGGATAACTAGGCGAGGGCAATTAATGCTGGAAAGAAGAAAGATTGTTCTAGTTCAGGATAGTTGATATTACAATAGGAAAATTGGTGGCTAGGTTCTAGTTTCTTCCATATAGTAAATAATAAAATGTGATTTGAAGGAATTCCTGTTCAAGTAGGGATTGAACTATATGGTCTCCTGAAGCCTTATCCATTTCTGAATTTCTGCAAATCTAAATACTTAATTAGAAAGGTATCTTATTCAGTATTGTCTTTCACTGCCTTCCCTCCCCAGCATCAGAATTTTTTTCCATGAAAATCCTTACCTAGAAATTCAGTTCTTGACAATTGTGAAAGAGAAGCTTAATCCTTTAAAAATAATTAATTAGTTGATTTTCATTATGTAAATCAGTTACCTACATACTAGTTTATTAATAATAATAGCTATCATTTTAATAATGCTTTTAAGGTTTGCAAAGGGATTTACAAATATTATTTAATTTTGTCTTCACAACAACTCTGGGAGATAGGTCTATTATTAATTTTGTTCTTACAGATGAGGAAACTAAGGATACAGAAATTAAGAGATTAGTTCAAGAATATATCCATAGTGTCTTTAACACATCTCTGATCAAAGTTTAGCGATTTTCCTAATTCTTGGATGATAACAGCAACTTAAACTGAAATTTGAAGGAACTTAACTATACCTTTTTCAATTCAACTTTCAAGTTCCAACTAGGTGGCCAAGTGGCCAAGACCTGAGTTCAAATTCTGCCAAGGCAGGTTGATAGTCACTTAAGCAAGTCACTTAAACTTTCTCAGCCTCAGGTTTTTCTTTTTTTTTCCATCTATAATAGCATATTATTATAATAGCATTATATAATAGCATATTAGTACCATATTATTCATAAGATTGTTGTTCATAAGATAACATTTATAAAATACCTTGCAGATCCTTAAATTGGTAGTATTAATAAATTTCAGGACCCTGATTAGGATATAATATTTCTCTGATACACAAATAAGTCTTGTGATGATTTTGGTGGCCTAATTTATTGAGACAGTAGGAATGAATGTGAATCTTTTTTGGAGTAGTTCTCTTTTTTCACCAAAACAGTAAAAGTAGACACTCTTAACTCTAGTAGTTTCACATGTGGCATTGTGGCCACACTTAAGAGTACTGCACTTATAATTAAGAGAGACTTGGGCTTAAAATTTTATGGTGAGCAATAGAAAAGAATTTCTAAGTTCGTTTCAAATAAAGGTGCTCTGTTTGTGAAGTGCAGTGGTGGCTAGCTACAGATTTCAGATTACCTTCTTTGATCCTCAGTTTCCCAAAACATCTATGAAATGGAGATAGTAATACCTCTACAAAATTTAATACAGTATGGTGGAACAGATCTCATATTGGACTTGGAATTAAGAAAACTAAGTTCAAATCCTGCCATGAGGGTTTTAAACTGTGGGATCCTGAATAGGTTTATTGCCTCAAGTAATTTTACAGAATTTCCTCACTGAGAGGTTGCATCTGTACTTATGGAATTCTCACACCAGGAGTTTCCCATGTTGACAAAGTCACATATTCCCTCAGCTTTCAACAGGAATACCTTATGGAGTTGTAAGGCTCAAATGAAATTTTATATGTGTGTGTATATATATCACACATAGACACACACAAGAACTTTGCGAATATTAAAGTGCTATGTGAATGTCAGCTATTATTATAATTGTTATTATATCCTTAATATCAATTATCATAATTATAATTGTATTATTGAGGAACCAGTATTCGTCTTGGATGCCCTGTCCCAAAATCAGGATATTGTACTTGTGCCACAAGGTTCTTTTAAGTATTAGGTTCTTCATGTCATCTGGGCTTGATGATAGGAATGAAGAAACCTATATAAGAGTAATATGAATAGAAACTCAGTATTGTCAGGATTGTTGCAAATAAGGAAGCAGACCTGGGGCTGTTAACATTTTTTTGGGGGGGGAAGGAGCTGTATTTTTGTCCCCATAGTAAATCGATCTGAAATCCAGCTCTGGAGTTTTGGCAGGAATTCTGGGACCACAGGAAATATTCTTTGATTTTTTTCACCTTTTTATCTATGACTTCTATTTATTTTATCCTCTGGTATCCTTTTAAGCCACCTTCAGAATTATTTTTACCAGAAGGGATGGAATTTGATATGATTTTGGTAAAATGCTTAAACCATCTGTCTCCATTGTATAGTGATTTCTTTTATCAGTGAGCAGTGTAAAAAACTGACATTGTCAATAACTCTTACTTTCAATCCTGATATTATAAGTACTCATTTAATATGACAAGCAAACATTCAATCAGGGTTGGGCTTTCCCCTGAAGAAAAATGAATTTAATCAAATTTTAAAAATATATACAGAAAAAAATTGCAAAAGATGATACAAATAGAGAAATTTATCATTAATTTGCTAAAATTAGTGTTGCACATCTTAAAGAATTATATATATATATGTATATAGAGAGACAGAAAGAAGAAATATTTAGTACTATATACATATACACATATAAGTATGTGTTTCTTAAAAACCAAAGTATATAAAACAAATTCACAGTTCTTTATTAAAGGATCTTTGTTATTTCTCTTGAATTATTTGAACTGGATACCTAGATTATTCCAAATTTGCTAGAAAATTTGTATAGGCTTTGCTATTGATTTGTGCCTGGTTCTAAATTTGGAGAGTTTTATTTGTTATGCTATCATTTCTATGTGCTCAATATTAGTGACAACATATTATTTGTCAGTCAGGTCAAAAGGAATTAAAAACCCAGGAGCTTTTTAACACCATTCGAAGAAAGTGAAAATAAATTTCTCTGTTGGGATTTTAAAGTCCATCACAATCTGAACTCAATCTACCATTCCAAATCTACTTACATATTTGTTGTCTGTATTCTCTGGCAAAAGATGAGTTTCTTGCTGTTCCTTACATGTGACATATCATCCATCACCTTTGAATCTTTGCATAGCTGTTCCTTCTTGCCTTAGATTTTTCAAATCTGTTCTAGCTCTACCTACTACATGTAGTCTTTTTCATCCCCCCAGTTGCTAATGCTCCACCCTCCAACTTAGCATATATTTACTGTATTCAAAAAAATAATTATTTATTAACATATTGTTACACTTCATAATATATTGTTACATAAGAGATAAAGTATATTATATATACTATACACATAACAATTATATATTAATATATAAATAACATACAATGCATGTTGTTATCAATATGCTATTGTGTTATGTTAATATATTGCATATATTACATGTAATATCACAATGTCATTATAATGTTATATCATGTTATATTTGCTACATCACATCTTAAGGCATTTATGAACATAATATATGCAGTATATTAATAGGTGTGATACCACTATAATATCAATGTATCATAACATTTTATACACATACACACACACTAATATATTCTTATATGAACATATCTCCTTTATAGAATATCAGATCATTGAGGGCAAGGAATATTTTCCTTCTGTCCCTATATTCTCCACACCTGGAATAGGGTCTGATGAGTGGCAGAGTCTCAGTAACTGGTCTCTGGTTGATTAATGGATTCAAAGAAAAGTAGGAAAAAGAAGTGAGGCTACATTCTTTAGTGTATAGTGAGATTGAAAGCTCTGCATCTTTAGTAGTTATAGACACCTATTCTGACATCCACCCAGTTTGAGAGCCAGCTTCTACAGAAAACTGCTAATGTCTTCCTCCAGGATTTGCATCATTTCTGCTTCATATATCTCTGTATGAGCATGATGTCCCCTCATTAGAATGTAAGCTCCTTAAGGACATGGACTGTTTCTTTTTATTTTGGGTATCTCCAGTGCCTGGCAGATAATAGGCTTTTAAGGAGTATTTTTGAACACATTGCAATAATGTGACTGGGCAATTCATGTAACCATATTTCTGTGACGTGGTATTTTCAACCTCTGTTGACCTCTGGCTCATAGTGATATAGGAAATTAGAATAGCTGCAAAAGAAATAGAATTTTTTTAAAAGAAAAACAAAAAGATTTTTACCTTAATAATTATTGCATCCAACACCTAGCATATTGCTTGGTACATAATAAGCATTTAATAAATGACTGCTAATTGACCCAATATGTCAAAAGAAAATACAATTTTCACTGTATGTCTAATATCAAGTGTGAAAACCTTTATGGTGACAGTGTGACAGTGGGATTTAGAGTTAAAGGAATTAGGCTTGAATTGCTTCTCTGATTCTTTTGCTATCAGTTTCTTCATTTGTAAAATGAGAGGGTTGGATTCAGTGACTTCTAAGGGCCCTTCTACATCTAAATATATCCTATGATCCCCTGGATGTAGTTTGATGTCACAATTGATAGAGCACTAGACTTGGAGTCAGGAAAACTTGAGTTCAAAAGCCACTTCAGAGACTTAGTAGCTGAGCAAATCACTTTTCCCTGTTTACTACTTTCTTCTTCTGAAGAAGAAAATGACAAACCACTTTAGTATCTTCCCCAAGGAAACCCCTGATGGGACTGTGAAGAGTCTTAAAGGACTGAACAATAACAAATGAACTTTTATCTCCAGGTTCATAAAGTCCATTAGAGCCTGAGATAATAAGAAAATGGTTAACAATAGAATTAAAATAAAGTGTTCAAACATCAGCTCAAATAATTTTCTCCACCCCCCAACTTAATACTATTTTGCTTTTTCCAATTACATGCGAAGAAGTTTTCAATTGTCCCCCCAAATAGCAAGCAATATTATATAGATGTACAATCATATTAAACATGTTATACATTAGTTATAGTGTGAAAGAAGAATCAAAACAAAAGGGAAAAACTGTGAGAAAGAAAAAAAAAAAACAAAAAGTGAAAATAGTATTCTTTGATCTGTATTTAAACTTCATACTTCTTTGTTGTTGTTTGTCCTGCATTCCTGAAGAGGACCATGACATCCGGGAGATAATGCCATGACATGCAAGTGAATTGGATTTAAGTGCAGAAGGGCTGTGCATACTTATTTATCTGCATGTGAATAGCACTTTCATTCATAAGTCTTGGAATCATCTTAGATCACTGTATTAATAACTAAATCATTCATAGTTGACCATCATACAATGTTGCTACTGGTTCTGTTCACTTCACTCAGCATCAGTTCATGTAACTCTTTCAAGGTTGTTCTGATATCAGCCTGCTCATCATTTCTTATAGAATTTCTTTCTATTCCATTCATATACCATAATTTGTTCATTAGATCCCCAGTTGATGGGCATCCCTTTGATTTTCAGTTCTTTGCCATCACAAGAAAGCTGCTATAACCATTTTTGTAAATGTGGGCTTTTATTGGTATTACTAGATTGGTGGTATAACTGGATTAAAGAGTATGCACAGTTTTTTCACCTATTGTACATAGTTCCAAATTGCTCTCCAGAATGATAGAATCAATTCACACAAGTCCACCAATAATGATTTAGTATTCCAATCTTCCCACATCTCCAAAATTTATCATTTTCTTTTTCTGTCATATTAGCCAATCTGATAGTTTTAAGGTGGTACTTCAGAGTTGTTTTAATTTACATTTCTCTAATCAATAGTGATTTAGAGCATTCTTTCATATGACTATAGAGAGCTTTAATTTCTTCATCTGAAAACCGTTCATATCCTTTGATCATTTGTCAGTTAGGGAATGACTTGTATTCTTATAAATTTGACTCAGTTCTCTATTAATGTAAGAAATGAGGCCCTTTCCAGAAACACTGGCTATAAAAATCATTTCCCACCTTTCAGCTTCCTTTCTGATCTTGATTACTTTGACTTTTTTTTGTGTGTGTATGTGTGTGCAAATCCTTTTAATTTAATATAATCAAAATGATCCATTTTGCATTTCATATTGTTCTCTATCTCATGTTTGCTCATAAATTCTTCCCTCTTCCATAGATCTGACAGGTAAACTATTCCTTGCTGTCATAATGTGCTTATGGTATTATCCTTTTATGTCCAAATCATACACCCATCAAATGATTTTCAACATGTATAGTCTGAAAATCTGGTGAATACTATGTTACCATAAACACTTAAAACAATACAAAAATTTTAATGAGATTCAGTTACAAGATAGGATAGTTCCTTTTCTGACTAAGTAATAAACCTCATAACTTTATCTCCTTTCCATACTAATGTGTTTCTGCTGAAATAAAATGAAAGTAAAATAGCAAATCATTTGTAAAATACCCATATCCACAGAGTTTTATATACCCATGATAAAAATTGAATGAAATAAGATTCAGTGCTCAGGATATTCTAAGTAGAAGTGAATCAGAAATGTAAAGTAATGAACACCTGGATAAAGAAAATAATACTATAATATAAATGATACAAAAATTAGTGGACCATGGGCAAGTCCTTCAATATCTGTGAACCTCAGTTTCTTTATCTGTTAGATGAAGGGTTAGACTAGAATGAGATGATCCCTACGGTCCCTATTAACTCTAAATCCCATAATTTGCTTGATATTTGAGTTATCAGTACTAGTCAAGACTTAGAGAGGATATGGCAAAAAAAAAAAAAAAAATCCTATAAAAATTTTAAAGTATTGCGTCTCTTTCTTTAAATCTGTACCCCTCCCCCCAAAAAAAATTATCGGGAAGGATAATAGCATTCTATGCAAACTCAGTTTCCCTTTGCTCATATTAACCTTTTTTGGGGTCCATTTTATTTCCTGTTAGGTAAGCCAATGAAATTTAAATACATTATGAATTTTTGTTTTGTTGTTTTGAGCCACCAAATCTTCAAATGTTTTTCTTTGCTACCCATAAATGAGATTCAAAGTTATTTAACTCTTTACTACCTACAGAGCAGCTTGACCAGTTCTATTCTTTTGTTTTTTAAAAATTCAGATATTAGATCCCTAAACTGAAAGATCAAAGCATTTGTAAATGATGAAGAACCCATTTTTAATGGATAGAAGTAATTGCTGAGACCTTAAACTTTTAAAATAAATGTTTACCAGCTTTCAATAGTCTTTCTTTTCTTATTCATGCTATTACCAACTTTATCCCTGTTATACCTAATTGTCCATCTTTTCTGACTGTGTTTACTAAATTCCCTTTGTCTGAACCAATTAATAATACCACCTGTTTTCACTTTTTTCTATTCCCTGTTTTGTATATCCAGGATTGTTCTCTTTTTCTCTTAGCCTAGGGGCAAAGTTTATTGTAATTGTAACACCATTACAAAAGTAGGCTTGAGTTTCTAAAAGAAATTAGCAGAGAAACAAAAGCAAGGAGATACACTTATCCAGCTTTTTATCATAGATATTCTAATTCAATGACCCATGGGTAGGAAGAAGGAGTGGTCTCCTGAATTTAGTTCTGGAAGACCAGATTATCACTCCGCAGTGAATTGAGGAGTGGTCTATTCACTATTGTCTCTGGAGTTTGATTTGTGAGACTATCCTGAGGCCATAAACTATCTGACTAAGGAGTGGTCAGAATCTGACTGATGGGGTGTGGGAGTTTCCTGAGGCACACTCTAAAGCCAGAAGATCTAGAATCACTGACTTATTGCCAGAACAGAAACCTCCCGCCCCCAAAATCAGGGGGCCACAGAATCATATTACATAATTTCCCTCCCTTAAGCAGCTATCTCCCAAATTCATTTGGGACAAGGGGACAGAGGTCTCATCTTCTGGCACTGTTTATCATGCTGATAAGGGTTGTAGTATAAGGCCCTGCTAGTGGGGTAGGGGAAGTAAGATAGAAGCAGAATTCAGAGGGGTGCTGAGTTTCAGAATCAGTTAGCCAGTGGTATTCAGGGTGAACAAATAGTTGGAAGTTCATAGCTTGGACTCTAGAAGAAACAAATTTCACAAGTAGATTAAAAATGCAGGGGCCAAATATAATTAATTATAATTATTTTATGATAATAAGAAAATTTAAAAAAAGTGTTAAGCATTGGGTAGAGAGGATGACATGCAGAGTGGAGATTTAATTGATCTTAAATGGGTTTGATCTCCTTTAGCAAAAACCTGAGCCTTCAGTCTTACAAGGGAAAGCTTTTACCCAATTAGTAAAGGTAACAACAAAAAATCAAAAAGCAGTTTGAAGCCCCTGAGAGGGAGCATATGTATAAAATCCATCTTCAAGTCCTTCCCTAAGTATGTACTCCTCTCCAAGATAGTCTTCAGGATGGAGGGTTTAGCAGCCCTTTCACAAACTGGGTATATTTGACAGATCTGTTTAATTATTTTTCCTAGCTTGTGACCAGTGAAAATAGGTTTGACAAGGGATTGGAGAGCATTTTTTTTTTCCAAGTGAGTAGCTTGAAAAAGAGTTTTCACTGGCTGGCTTCAGGATTCAAAATGTTCTCAGGAGGTTATGAAGAAGCTTCAAAGAAGGTGATATAGAAGCATTATGAGCAAGTTTGCCAGAATAATTTTGGAATGGATATCCTAAAATTATTATGTGGGTAAGAGATCCTTTTTGGCAAGAAGAGATATCAGGTTAAAGTTATTCCCCTGGGAGGGGTGGGTAGCTAGTACAAATGAAGTGACATCCAGGGTGGAGATGGTGACATTTGGGAATGGGGCCTTTGCAAATAATGCATCATGTCGCATATGTGGACTGCCTTGGGGATGCTGAGGGCACACCCAACAATCCTGAATACCCCCATGACTGTGGAGTTCCCTAGCCTGGCTACAGACTAAGGAGTTATCTCCCCACTGTTGGGCACCCACAGAGTGACACTAAGAGAGCTGGAGAGAAAATACTAAGAGCAAAGCTCTCAACCTTTGAGTATTGTTCCAGGTACACCTGGAAAAAGTGGAAAGTAAAAAGAAAGAAAGCTAATCTTAAGTGCCTCGGCCACTTTGAGTTTTTTGAGAAGTGAAGGCTGGTCCCTTGCTCTGCAAAGAGGTGGGCAGGCCAAACAGAAGTTCACACTGATTTGTCTCTAGGATTAAAAACTGGCCTGAAGGTGTTTGAAAACACCCAGAAGGAGAAAGGGTTTGTCCCCTTTCTTCCCAGCTAGAAAAGTAAAGGTGTCATGGTCAGGAGTAAATGAGCAGCAGCACTGGCAGCTTTATTTGCTATGTCTGTTTCCCTTGTATATTTAATATTTTAATATTTTTTGCTGTTGACTCCCCTTTCTTTTCATATAGCTCTATGAGTGTGCAAAATATTGTAATGCTCAGGGAGAAACTGAGGCAGTATCACACATTGGAAATTAGGTAATGCTTTATTGATGTTAATTGAGAGTTCAGAATCCATAGCTATGGATCAGGACTGCTGGGACTCTTGTCTCAAAGCACACAGTCCATTTAGCCTGGCAAACATGCTAGCCGACTTGATCTCAAGTAGTTCCAGCCCAGAGAGTTACACTGGCAGTCATTGCCAGCCGACTGAATATCAATATCTAGCCAATAGTAAGTTTGGTCATAGGATTTTTATAGGCTTCGGCTCTCAGGGAAACAAAGAACTCACGAGGCAGAAGGAGGGATGGGAAACCAAGGGGGGATTGGAGTTCCAGGAAAGGACTATCAATTCAATTCTGACAGGTAGGGAGTAAAAAAGGAAGAGTGCTAAGTTTGGAAAAGGAACTGGAAGACAGTAAGTCTGAAGCCGAAAGATAAGGGGTAGGTAGAGATGGGCCATCTGGAGGTTGTATGATTCCTTTGGAATGCTAGGCCAATTATTCCTGATGGTCAGGAAGTGGGGGGGGTGGTGGAAGGGAGGGTTGTCACTGAGGCAGAACAATTTAGGGAAACTGAAACACAGCAATTGAGGGAAACTGAGACATGGAACTGTGGCACAACAATATGTAAAGCTTATTTGGAGTCAGTGTAGAGGCTCACTCTCATTTCATTCCCCAATTCTAAAACTCTTTGAGGGCAAAAAATTCTCTGGCCTGGTGGGAGGTTAGAACTTCCAATGGTTGGCCTAGGATGAGCTTTGAGACTTCTTCAGTTAGAAGGGCTGTGGCAGCTAGCTCTAAAACAGGAGGGCCACCTCAATGCTTAACTTCTCAAGAGGCTAGACCAGCAGAGAAACAATAGACCCCCCCCCCCCCAGGTTTAGGATACAGTAAAAAGGGAGAAAAGAGCATAGAAGTGAAAGACAAATGTGTGTGTATGTTTTTATGTGTTTTTTCCTAGATAGATAGATAGAGATAGATAGATAGATAGATAGATAGATAGATAGATAGATAGATAGATGATAGAAAGATAGATAAAAAGAGGACCAAAATGGCATCACTATGTTAAGGTCAAAGTATAGTGTGTCTGACTGGCTGATCAGACCAATAAAAGCTCAGAATATTCTATCACAGGTTGGGCACAAATAATCCATATGAACATTTGGAATAGAGGTGTCTCTAAATTTGGCATCTCACATTTCTTTTGAGCTACTACAATTCTGCTTTGCTCATAGATTACAGCACCTTCTTTGATGTGGAAACCTCATGTTGGGTGGTCCTTTGACAGCGTCGTCCATTCATGCAATCAATTCCAACATTCTTCAGAGAGACCTTGAAAGTGAGAGCATATATTATATGTCAGGTTCTATGTTAAGTACTGAGGATATAAATACAAGCTAACAAGACCTTATTTTCCCTCAAGGAGCTTATATTCTAGGCAAAATACAACATAGAAAGGGAAACTGGAAAGAAGTCAGGGAAGTGAAATGAAGGCTTGGCTTGATTTCTCCCCCATCTTCATCTAGAACCAGAGAAGGTAGAAATAGAGACCAGAGCAGAAGAGCCACGGAATGAAGATGGCCAAGAAATGTGTTTGCTACTCTAGTTACTTTTCTTTGTTGCCTTTCCATTTGCAACTGTGTCTTGGGGTGACAGTGTCAACAAATCTCAACAGTGAGAAACCTGGTGAGAAACCCTGGAATTTTGTTTTTGGGCCTTATTCTAGCAAAGGTTTATTATCTTTATTTTATGGATGAGAAAAATGAGCCTCAGAAAAGATAAGTGACTTGTTTATGTTCAAATGGTTAGTAAGTGTCAAGAGGCAGATTTTGAACCTACTCATTCCCGACTTCCAAGAATAGTATTCTACCCACTCTTCTAAGCTCTTTCTCTATAGAAAATAGAACTTTGCTCTTTAAAGTGTGCCTCATTAAAAAAAATAGGATGCTGAGCATTATTCCATTTTAAGATTATTAAATGAAAAAAAATCAAACATATTCCAAACTATCAGAATCTTATCCAGTCTTCTCCCAGTCCAGTATTTATATAGTTCTTAATGGGAGTTGTGTACTAAAGAATAAGACCCAAATTAAATAAATATCTTAATTATAAAATTCTACCTTCTAATTTTAACTCATCCCAAATGTACTCAATAAGGAGAGGGAATGTTGAATTCTGCTTAATATCATGAATTTAAAAAGCTTTGAATATGCTACTTTGCTGATTTTTAAAACTTTTTCTTAAAAGGACAAGTTAGCAGATAAAAAGCTTTAATAAAATGAAAAAAAAAAGACAAGTTAGGATTTTTCATGAGATTAATGTTTAGATAACAAAAAATTATTTTTGTTATTATTCTTCCTTACAGGCTTTCACCTCTATCACAAGTTGCCCACAATAGTGCCCGAAAGCTGCCTCCTTATCATGGTTGGACTTCTACTAGGTGGAATTATATTTGGAGTAGATGAAAAGTCTCCACCTGCAATGAAGACAGATGTATTTTTCTTATATCTCCTTCCACCCATTGTTCTTGATGCAGGATATTTTATGCCAACCCGTCCTTTCTTTGAGAACATTGGCACCATATTCTGGTATGCTGTTGTAGGGACCCTTTGGAATTCTATTGGCATTGGGATCTCTCTGTTTGGCATCTGCCAAATTGAAGCATTTGGCTTGACTGACATCACTTTGCTACAGAGTCTGCTTTTTGGCAGTTTAATTTCAGCTGTGGATCCTGTGGCAGTGCTTGCTGTCTTTGAAAATATTCATGTCAATGAACAACTTTACATCTTGGTATTTGGAGAGTCACTGTTGAATGATGCTGTAACAGTGGTAAGTTATTTTTTCAAATTACGTTTTTGTTATTGAGCGATAACAAGTCCTATTTCCATCTGTTGTATTCAAATTCCTATCTGGAATACTAGGAAAATGCATCTAGCACAGTTGTGCTGCATACAAATCCTGGGCCATACAAGCTAATTTTTGTCAGAGGATACTTCAAAGTGATGCTCATCTATGAATCTTTAATGATTTACCATGCTGAGTTATTTTCAAAACAATACTCTTTGATCATAATTCAAGAGATTTATCAGGTCCCCAAATTATTGATGAGAGCTCATGCTAACAATATATAATTCATAAGATATGATGATATAAAAACAAAATAGGTAAATAATGCCTAATAAAAATAAACCTCTTTGGGTGTGTCATTTGAACTGTTAATGAGGAGTTTTGTTGATGAGGATTCATTTTGATTCTGTTAATATCTGTCTATTACTATTCAGCCTGGTTTCCTCCTGGGATTCCTTTTTTTTTTTTTTTAACAGTGGATGTATTTTCTAGAATGAAAATCGCATAGTATTTAAATTTTGGAGCAGTGGAACTTATTCACCATCAGCATTTAATGTTTGGAGCCCCAGTTTGAAAGGCCAAGAGAGCTGTAGGGAGAGAGAAGACAAAGGAATTTCCTGCACTCCTCAGCCCCCTCCTCCCTCTTCCCCACACCCCCTTCCAATCCTGCTGCCACTCTCAGGCACTGTTGCAAAGGAGCTGATTGAACTTCTCCAGCTAAAGGACTTTAAAGCTGTTACTAATTAGGTAGATCAGAAAAATCTGCAGAAAAAAAGAAAAGGTACCCTCTAGGATAAACCAAACTTCCATGATTTTTGGATTATTTCTGATTATTTATTATTCACCATTTTCCATCACTAATTCAGATACTCCAAAACTGATTCTATACTTTCATCTATAAAGAAGTATTTCCATTTCTTTATTAATCCACTCAGTTTTGTACTCTTGAAATGGAAGAAGGTATAGTAAAAAGGAGATAATATGTTAAAGAGGAAAGAATTGAGACACTGGAAGTAACCTAACCTTTATTAGCAGGGAAATAACTCAGTCTAGTGGCCACCCCCTTTAGTGTGTAAGTCCTGGGTTCATTGTACTTCTGATTCTTATCAGTTTTTGTAACAAATCATTGTGGCCTTGGGCCTTGGTGTTCTCATCTATTAAGTGAAGAGATTGGACTAAATGGCATCTGAAGGTTCTATGATCTTACTATGTTGCTTTATAATCAAATGTTTTCTTTAATCATGTCTATTAATCCAATTAATCCAATAAAATATTTATTGACAAAGAATTTCTATTTCTCTATAGTTGGAAACTTTATGACAAACAAGTTATACTGCATAAACCATAAATCCTACTTCTTTAATCCACTATTTGTTAAAAGTGATTTGTTAATAACTTACCTGGACTGTATTTTAACTGGGAACATTTTATACCCCATTAAGATTCCCAGAAGAATCCAGTTCTTCCATGATTACTCGCATATGTCTTTGTGCACATTTTTCCCTTGACAAGGCATTTTATTGTTATTGTTACTCATGTCCAACACTTAGTGACCCTATTTGGGGTCACAAAGAGATGGAAGTGTTTGCCATTTCTTTCTCTAGTTTATTTTACAAATGAGGAAACTGAGGTAACAGGGTACTCAGTATCCGAGGCTGGATTTGAACTTGGGTCTTTCTAACTCCAGGCCTTATCATTTTGTTTCCTGTACCACCTAATTTCCCGTGACACAGTGTAGAAGATTATATACATTCATGCAAAAGTCATCATGAAGGAGTAGAATGTCTGTATGAATCTTCATGGATTTTATATTGTAAAGGCTAGGATTCCTAGAAGGGGATTACTGAATATTAAAAAGGAGGCAAAATAAAAAAGAAGTATTAATAAATAAAGTAATAACAAATGTACCTGATGTTGCTGTGTAGAGAATTTTATAGGTGTTGGGGAGTAGGGTTAAATCATTAATGTAAAATATAGAATTTGATGTCCTGCCTCCTCTGTCCCTCCCTTTTAAAATAATTCAATTGTTCAATCATTTATTCATGTCTTGAATAATCTAGGTGAAGAGGAACTGAATGAATTGGAGTAAATCATAATTAAGAGAAAGATAGAAATGCCTCATTATGGATCATGATCACTTATTTATATATGCAAAAGGAGTTTTGGTAAAATAATGTATCATGTATCAAGATTTCATGTATCAAGAAGTTGGGGAAGTTCAATATAGACCTACACTTTGGTAATAAATAGCAAAGGCACATGCAGGGCAAAGATAGATATTTCAGCATAGTCATTGTGGAAAAAGAGAGAGTACTTACACAGGCTGAGGCAGTGAGCCAAACCAAGGAGTTGCCATTCCAAGTCTGAAAGGAGGAACAAGGACAGAAAAAGAAGAAAGAGCTATCCAGGCCAAACAAAAAGGAGTGTAGTTATTCTTTAGATGTGGAAGCACTTGTCACATGGCCAGTGGTTATAGGTCAAAAGTATGGTGCAATAGTTACAAATAAAAGGGATTTTCATAGCATAGTATATACATCCTGTGAGGGAAAGAACACAGTAAGGAATCCTGTATCTGACTACATAATGCCAAAATATCAGTCAATTTATTTGAAAATTCAGCCCAACAAATGAATATGGTGTCTGCTCAATGTTTGACTGATTTATTTTTCATTGAATTGTCTGATTTTTCTTTTCTTTTTTTTTTTTAAACTGACTTCTCCAGATGTTTGGGGTCATGGAAATACAGCCTGAGATATGTCATGTTCACTAGGTAGGCGCTATCAAGGAGTATTAATGAAAATATTTTATGAAATATTTTTGGATTAATTATTCCATTCTTTTTACAGGGTATATTTCAGGTCCTCTGTAAGTGGAGAAAGTTTAGCAAGACACTTGGAATCTAACTGAGTTAGGGAGAGAATTTTTTTTTTCCTGAGGCAATTGGGGTTCAGTGACTTGCCCAAGGTCACATAGCTAGGGAGTGTTACCTATCTGAGACCAGATTTGGACTCAGGTCCTCCTGACTTCAGGCCTGGTGCTCTATCCACTGAGCTACCTAACTGCCTCTAGGATAGAATTTTTTTTTTTAAGAAAAGAAGCATTTGCTTATATGTAAATCTCAAAAGAGAAAAACGGAAAATGTTAAGATTAGTAGTTTATCCATCATTGACTCTGGTATTGTTGGTTTTGTAGCTTCTTGAACTAAAGGAATATGTTGGGGCATATGCTATTCTAGGTATGTAAAGATTTAAGTAACTCTGTGCCAAGCACTGTGCTAATTACTGGGGGTAAAAAGACAGCCCCTGTTCTCAAGGAGCATGCAGATAATTAGGTAGAAACAAGTAATGAATAAGATTTGAAATAATCAATAGAGGGCAGACATTAGAATTAACTGGAATTTGGGTTTCCTGTTGAAGGTGGGATTTTGGTGGAAACTAGGGAAGTCAGGAGGCAGAAGTGATGAGAGAAATAACTCTGTGCTTGAGGTCAGCATATGAAAAGGCCAGGAATGGGGAGGTGGGAGATGATATGTTTTGTTTGAAGAATAGTATGTACTTTGCTGTCAATGGATCAAAAAGAATGTAGTAGGATACAAGATGTGAGAAGACTGGAAAGATGAGGGGAACAGGTTATAATGGAGGATTTTATATTTTATCCTGGAGAAGATGAAAGTCACTAGAGTTTATTGAGCATGAAGATGACATGATGGGACCTGTGCTTTAGGAAAATGATTTTGGTGGCTGAATGAAGGATAGACTGAATTGGGAAGAGATGTATGTGTAGCTGGTAGAACAACAGCCCATTATTACATAGTTCAGGCACAAAGTAATAAAGGCTTAAACCAGAATGGTTGGTAGAAGTGTCAGAACAAAGAAGGGGGTATGCATGAGAGATGTTATAAAAACAAAAATTGACAGGCCTTGGCAACAGATTGGATATGGAAGGTAATATAGAATGAGTTGAAGATGATATCCAGGTTGCAAACCAGGATGATGGGGGAAATGGAAATGCTCTTAACATTAGAGAAGTTTGGATGGAGTTAGGGTTTGGAGGGGAAGATATTGAAGTCAGATTGGGACATACTGAGTTTAAGATGTTTACAAAACATTCAATTCAAGCTGCCCAGGAGGCAGTTGAAGATGTGAGACTGAAGATCAGCAGGGAGGTTGAAGCTATATAAGTAGATTTGAGAATCATCAAAAAAGGATCCATGGGAGCTGATAGGATTATTAGATGTAATAATGCAGAGGGAGAAGAGAAGAATAGAGTAGGCATGACCTGGATGATGATCCAGCAAAAGAGACTGGGAAGGAACAGTAGGAGATATTGGGGGGGGGGTGGGAAGGAGAGAGAGAGAGAGACAGAGAGAGAGATGAGAGACAGACAGAGAGACAGGGAGAGAGAGGAAGAGAGACAGGGAGAGAGAGGAAGAGAGAGAGGGAGAGAGAGGAAGAGAGAGAGGGAGAGAGAGAGAACAGTGTAATAAAAATCTAGAGAAGGGCAAAGACATTATGGTTATAATATTATAGAGGGTGTTGTATGGTACCTACACTTAACTATCTCATATTTAGACTTCCAAAGGATACAAAATATTTATATTTATTATGAGTGTTTACATTCTTAATTGTTTTTCTAGTCCTGAGTTTTCCATTTCTCTTTCACCTTCTAACCAGTAGGTCATGTTTCACAGCTTGTTTAGTTTCTTTACCAATAAATATAAATTTAGTTTTTTAATTTATACCAAGGAATGGCATTTGATATGCTATTTGACCTCCAAACATAAAAGTAAATAATTTGTTAAATGGGGGCAAATTCAACTTCCTTGGGTGAGATCTTCACTCCCAGAGGGGTAATTCTGTGTATATTTTGCTTCATTTGATTGGGTGATGACATCATCATTGTTGAAAAAAGTTAATCCAGGTCATTTGTTCACTAGGAAAGTACAATAGGAAGCAGGGGAAAGGTCAGAGAAAAGGAATTTCCTGTGTTGAGTTACTGTTTCTAGAATGAATAAATAAACCAGGTGAAAAATTCTTATACTCACTCATGTCTTCATTGGTATGCAGCACATGAAAGTTGGGAAGAGGCATCTTGTCAGTACTGGAGAGATATAAAAGGAGAAAATAGCTAAAGACTTAATTATAACTCCATTGATGTATAACTTTATTGTATTTTAGAGGAAGGGTTCTTGGGGGAAAATGTTTCCTATTTAATAAAATAAGACCCTTTTGATAACATACAAAGTTAGGTAAAATATAGGTATAGTCTTATCTATGTATCTTTCTTATCTATACATCATTTTATTAAGAGTTAACATTAAAATATATTATCTCTTAATAAAATTATATTTTCTATGGTACTTCTTTTGAAAGAGAAAGAGTTTGTCTAAGACAATTCCAAAGGACTAGTGATGAAAAATGCTATCCACTTTTGGAGAAAGAACTGATTGAGATCTGAATGCAGATCAAAACATAACTATTTTCACTTCATGTTTTTTCATGTTTTTTTCTTGGGCGGGGGTTGTGTTTTCTTTGCCTACATGACTCACATGGAACTATAATTTTTGCACTTGAATATAGCATAGCAAATTGCTTATATATTATATGATAGCATATCATATTGCTTATGTGTATAGCATATTAAATTCAGGGAGGGGAGACGAAAAGAGAAAGAATTTGGAATTGAAAATTTTTTAGAATAAATGTTTAAAATTATTTTTACATGTAATTAGAAAAATGATAAAATATTTTTAAAGAGAAAAAAAAGAAATAAAAGGATCTTTAGAGTAAGGAACTGGGAGTAAGGAAACACAATCACAGCTCAGTAATATAGTCCTATGGAAGGGCATAAAGGTTGAGTGACTTTCCTAGAATATTTGGATTGTTTAGGAACTAGAGTCTGAGCCCTGACTCCAGGTGTAGTTCTCTATTCAGAATGAACTTAATCTCTCTTTCTCCCATGGTATTTTAGGGCAAAAAATATTTTTGTGGCCCAGGAAGTTATTTGAAAACTTTTTTTTCCACAGGGGGGAAAAAAAGTATTGTATTTTTTTTCTTAGCAGGAAAATATTTCTTAGTTCCTCAGTAATCATTCTATAAGCATTTATTGATTACTTAACTATGTGCCAGGCACTGTGCTAAATGCTAAAGGTGCAAAGAAGAGTAAAACAAACAAACAAGGAATTCACAGTTTGTGAGAAATACTGTGATTTCATGGTATTCTAAACTCAAAATACTTTAATGAATTAAATCACTTATTCATATGAATATGTTTCAGATTCATGGCAAAGTTAATTTTTTTTGTGTGTGTGGTCACTTTAATGTTTTATCTATTTATTCTTTTGCAGTCAGACCTCATGCTTTCTTGGTCTTGTAACCTGGATTCATTGGGGAAAGGAGAGGAGTCCAATGAAGTATTCTTTGACTTCAATCATTTCCAGTGACCCTATATAATGAAATATAATCTTATGAAATTGGAAAGTAATTAGTAACATTTCCAAGTTTTTTCTTCTTTAAATCTTCAGTGTGAATCTTAAAATGCGCGTGCTAAAAATGAAATAAAATGATCTACACTTACATTGGTTCTAATAAGAGAACATTAACCATATCTTTGGTTATTAGATAACTCCAAACTCTTAAATTCTTGCCATTACCGAATTTAGAACATAGATATATCTCATAGTTTAATCTTGCTAAAATATCATTTTCAAATTTAGATCATCCATGCATGACCGGAGAGAAGTCTGTTACCCAGCTTCCCTTTTGTAATACAATATATAAATAATTACAATCACAAGACACCATTTAAGCAAAGCACTTGTGGTAAGGTCAAAGAGTCTTTGGGAACCATCTCTGGGATTGTGGCCAGTTGAAACTGAAATAATTTTATCTTGTGCTGATCATTAGCTGAGAGTTTCAAGGTAAATCAAATGAGAGGTTATGGAAAACTTCCTTGTTGGTGAGGAAATATTTTTGTGGTCACAAGCGGAATTTGTCTAGCTAAGATGTTCTTTTTTAAATTTGTATTGGTATTCACACTAACAGTAAGGATGATCAAAATGTATCCTTTGATCCACAAGCCCAAAATAAAGCCTCTATGACTCAGTATTGTCATTTTAAAAACAAAAATGGATTATGTTGAAAACAAAACACGTCTTTAAATAATTAATTAATATATAATGCCAGAAAAAAAAGGTTACAGATTTATTTTGATCAATCCCATGCAGCTAGTCACTTCTTGGAACTTTCTATCACTATTCTATTCCTATTGTATTGGACCTGGTAGGGTTAAAGGAGAAATATAGTGTGATTTTACCCTTGGAGAATTTGAACTTTAATTGAAGATTTAAAGGTATGAAATAATAAGGAACAGTATAAGATAAAGTATAATAGAGGTCCAAATTGTGAAATATCATTATAAATGTTATAAAGTAAGAAAATCAGTAATGACTCCAGTAGACAAGAGAATCTTTCAAGTAAAGGTAATACTTGGACACTAATGATTTTGAATAGGCTATGAATAAATGGAATGGAAGGAAGCCAGCCCAGGAAAAATACACAGTCTGAAAGAAGGCACAGAGATGGAAATAAGCATGTTTTCTACCGCACGTTTTAGAGATTAGAGCAGAGTGTGTTAGGGAAGAATGAGAAAAGAGATTTGCTAAATGGAGTAGGGCAAAATTAGGGAGACTAAATCTTATAAGTAGGAGACTTTGGCTTGGAGCAGTGTGAGTAATAGGTGGCCTTTGAAAGGTTTTTGAATAGTAGAGAGAGAGAGAAATGAGAAAAATAAATTTTTGGGGAAGATTAATTTTGTAATTCTGGATTTGTGTGAGGAAGGTGGCAATGAAGGAAATCAGCCAGGAGTTCTTTGCAATAATCTAAATAACTTTGATGTGAAGTGATCCTCTTTGTGTAAGGAATATTTAAAATAGTGATTTATAAAAACAGTGTTCCTCTCAAGGACACACATACACACATGAGAGAGACAGAGACAGAGACAGACAGACAGAAACAGACAGACAGAGAAAGACAAAGAGAGAGACAGAGAGAAAAAACGCTAAAAGGGAGGGAGAGTTCATAGTATTCTTGAAATCCAACTGAGAAATTAAAATCAAGAAATATTAATCAATAAACAAAGCATAGTGTTTGGTGCTGGGGATATAAAGACAAAATTTTTTTAAAAGCCAGTTTTTTTTTTCCCCTCCATGAATTTACATTTTATTGGGGGTGAAATTTGTTTATATGGAAAATAAATGCAAGATGATTTAAGGAGAGGTGAACATAGACAACTAGGGGATCAGGAAAGGTTCTCTATTAGAGATGAATTCTTGGTGTGGTATTTCATTTATAGATAAATAAATGCAAATTGATTTGAGAGGGGTGAAAACACAGATAACTAAAGGATTAGGAAAGATTTCCTGGGGAATGTGTAGTTAGAAATGAGGCTGGGAGGAAGCTAAGGATTCTAAAAAGCAGAGAGGGAGAAAGAAGGAATTCTATGGACTGGTTAATGGTCAGTAAGTACACAAAGGCATGGAAAGCCATATCAGATTACAGCAAGTGGACTAGTATGGCTAAAAATTAGAGTATATGAAGAAAGGTAATATGGGATTAGGTTGTGAGGGGCTTTAAATGCTCAACCAAGAAGTTTTAAATTTTATCCTAGAGGTAGTAGCCATGAAAAAATTCTTGAACAGTGACATGGCCAGATTTGTACTTTATGAATATTTTTTTTAGAAGATCATTTGGAGAGAGAATAGAATAAAATAGAAGTAAGGAAATCTATTGGAAGGCTTTTGAACTAATTCAGTCTCTTTCACCAAAAGTAATTATTAAAGCTCTCTATCTCTAGACCCATTATTTTGTAAAGTCTCAATCAAGTCAATTCTCCATATATTTCCTTTTAATATACTTGGCTGGGGTGGGAAGATATATCATGTGACCATAATTTTACTACATAAAGATGTCTGATCATTTTATAGTTAGACTATATTGTTGTTGCTGTTCAGTTGTCTGATTCTTTGTGATCCCATTTGGGTTTTTTTAGGCAAAGATACTGAGATGGTTTGCCATTTCCTTCTCCAGCTCATTTTATAGATGAGGAAACTGAGGCAAACAAGGTTAAATGACTTGTCCCTTAGCTAGAGTTACACAGCTAATAAGTGTCTGAGGCCCAATTTGAATTCAGGAAGATGACTGCAGATCCAGTATTCAATGCACTGATCCACCTAGGTATCCAGACCATGTCCATTCATATAAGTAAAAAGTAATTAACTTTATTGCTTACATAGTCACTTTACTAAAACAAAAATCACAATTTGATAAGAAGTTTGTAAACTTTTGTTGAGTTTGCCCTTTGCTGAATAAAGTTTCTAAATATATAAAATCCATAGCTTTTCCAAAGAAAACAATTATTTTGAAATATAGTTGCCAAAACATTTTAAAAACCAAGTTTGCAGATCCCAAAATAACTTCTAAGCTGCTGCAGCAGAAATAGCCCTAGCAGCAGCAGGCTCAGGTAGATTCACTACTAAGATATAGAATTCATTCCTTATGTCAGGCATGTAGGCCTTCACTCTGGTCCCATGCTACAGTGGAAGACCTTCTCTGGAAACAGGTTAAGAATGTGAAGAGTTTAAATGAACTCCCGTAAGTGTTGAGCAACTTCCTACCTGTCATGTTCCTAGTGAGACAGAAGTTGTAACACACAAGAGTGGGATGCGTGTCAGACATGTGTTAAAAGGGATAGAGGATCTTATTTAGACAAATTCTGACAAAGCAGTGTTTCTTAGCATTCATCCTAAAGTGGATGATATTTGACTAGTATATGATTTTTATTAAAAGAGTTGAAATCTGAAATATTGACTTGTTTTTCTCTAAAGTTTAATTTGTTTTTCATTATCTAATTCTAGTCTGAAAGATAATATTAATAAATTAGTACTCACTGGTCACATTTAACACAAGCATATTTGAATTTTTTTAAAAGTAAAAAGTTGTTTATTTTCTCTCCTGAACTTAGAGAAATAATGGAGAAATTAGAAAGAATCATTGGTTATAACTGATGCAAATTTTTTTTTTTCTACAGGTGCTGTACAATTTGTTCAAGTCCTTTTGCCAGATGAAAACAATTGAGACCATTGATGTGTTTGCTGGAATCGCTAATTTTTTTGTGGTGGGAATCGGGGGGATAGTCATTGGAATCTTGCTGGGCTTTATAGCAGCATTTACCACCCGTTTCACACACAATATCCGAGTGATTGAGCCACTCTTTGTCTTCCTATACAGCTACTTGTCATACATCACAGCAGAAATGTTTCACCTTTCAGGCATCATGTCGTAAGTACTAGGGGAAAAAAGACATTGATAAATGGCAAGAATGAAAAAATGCAGACCAAATTTCATAGAATTAACATATTCTAAAGTAAATAAAAAAGTCGTTCAATTGAAATAGATAAATTTATTTCTAAGACAACTTTTAAGAGCATTTAAGAGCTCTTTTTAAAGAGTACTTAAAAGTTTTTGTAGCTTCTTTAATTTTCCCTTTTTGTGATAAGTGAAAAAATTTACGTGCTTAGCTAAACTAAAATTTCAAAGTTCTAGAGTGAAAAAACAGGATAAAGGTAATTTCCTTAAGCAAATATAATGGTTTTTAAATAAACAAACTAGAATATCTATACTGAAAAAAGAGGTCATCACTTTTCAAAGAGTGTCCATGAAACTTTTGTTTTAATGATCCTTCCATTTCTCAAATAATTTTAGAATTTCTAGAATTTCAATTAAAGGCTATGTCATAATCTTTAAATATTCTTAATATGACAAATCTTCATTGAACTGTGAGGATAGATGGGGATGGGAGTGGATGGTAGAAGGAGTGGAAAGAAAAAAGTCATTTAAATAAGATGGGTTATCTATCATGTTGAAAGATATTTATTGTTTTTGTTGGTTTGTTAAACAAGTAACTTTTTGTGTGAGTATACAATGATGAGACTAATTTTATTTTCAGGCTCATAAATTGTTACAATGAGAATGATTTTGTTTTCTTGCTCACAAATTGTTCCTGAAAATGATATTTTTTTTCCTTAAAAGAAATTGTTAAAATGTTTTGAAAACCACCAAGATCTTTAGAATAAGCATCAATAATCCCTTGAGGTGATTATTTTGGAGGAATATACTCTTATAGATATATATGTTCTGGTAGTTATAATGCCAGTTTAATACTTTCTAGTCACAAATTGTATACCTTATATGCTGACTAATCTCTTAGGAAAAGCTAGAAAGAGTTGGCCAGTACAGACATAATTTTGATTGTTAAGTTAAACTTGCTAACATTTGTTATAGAGACTTGTTTTCTGTCATATTTTGACTATAGAATTTTGTTGCTGTTGTTCTTTTCCCTTGCTGCTTTTATATCTATCATTACTGGAATATGACAATCAGTATATTTTGGTACTGTGAGTAAAAAACTCAAATATACCACGCAAATGAGTGAGGCATATTATAATGAGCTCAAAGTTTTGCATGGTTTTTTGTTTCAGAGACAAATCTAAAAAAAGCAACATATTAATCCAGTTTGACCCAGTAATGAAATGTTCCATCTCTTCCCTTGTTGCTATTCATATAATTTGTATAGCTTCCAGCTTCTTCCTTGTTCTTTGACTTATGTCATTGAAAGCATGTGATTAAGTAGTTACAGTGTCTTTAAAGAGAGAAGAGCCCAACTTCTGAATTTTCTAAGTATTATTTCTGAGAACATTATATTGCAGAAGATATATTCATTATACTTTAGCCTCGGCAGTATTGGTGTTAAGATTTAGAGCAGCCAGAGACTTCAATGTCCTTATTATCAGAATGGTTGGCCTGCTAATTTTCCCAGCAATGAAAGTCCCTGGGGCCAGGGACTATCTAGATGAAATGTGAGGGAAAAGATAGGTGGAATTGGATTGAGGCCTATTTACTGCCCCAAAACTCTGTGACAACTGGGTATATCAAGTAAGGAAGATATTTACTGCCTTATATCATTTGTTCCTTGAGAGTAGATCCTCCTGGTTTATGAAGTCTAGAGGGATTTAGAAATCAGACCAAATTAAGGACAAGTTTTTCTTATGTTTTTCAATCTGGTTTTCATATACTCTTCTCAAATTGTTGTCATATACTCTTAAGGCATTTTCTGGCATTCACTCTGTGAAAGAGTGTGTTGTGAAAAAAATAACCACTATTTTCTTTTTTTTTTAAATTTAATTTTACTTGTATAGGTCTGGGTAATTCCTCAACATTAATTCTTACATAGCTTTCTGCTACAAATTTTTCCCCCCAACTCCCTACCACTCCCCTAGATGGCAGGATATCCACTACATGTTAATTATGTTAAAATACTTGACAAATCGAATATATGTATACATAGTTCCACACTTATCATTGTTGTGCAAGAAAAATCGTATCTACACAAAAGACATATCAGATAAAGGAAACACAATGTAAGCAAACATCAATCAAGAGTATGAGAATGAATAACCACTATTTTCAGATGAATAAAATTGCCCCTAAATCTGAATTTTCCGGAAGTTTGAAGGATTTTTATGTGTGCAGTTACCATGAATGTTCACGATAATGCTTTAACAAACTAAATCTTTAAAAGACTTATTTGCATTTAAATGGATACTCTTAACTGAATGGCATTTTTATGCATTGTTGTAGAGTCTAGGCCTGGGTATATGTGATACTTTGCTGTAATTTAAGTCGGAGAGATTTACTTTCTTTCAGCTTTTAGTGTGTTTTGTACATACCCACATGTATAATTACTATTTGGAACTAGAAATTGGGAACTTAGTTTAGTGATAAAAATTAAAATTGTAAATTCATGCATACAATCTTCATTTAAGATGTAATATTTTCTAAGTTTAAATCTTATTGTCTCAAAATTTTTATATTTGTTTTTGGGGAAGGGGACAAGATGTTGGCATAAAGAATTCCTAGAGTGATGACTTCCTCTACAAATGTAGTGCTAGCAAATATTTAACATCTGGATTTCAGGGATAGAGGAAAGGAAAGTCCCCTCATACATGACTTTTTTATGTTTATTCTTTATTATTACTATTTTTGCCATCAGTTCTTAATTCTGGATATTCAAGAAAACAAATTAAGCCCTGAATTTTAGTCTTTGACAATTTCTAAAATACAGATGTTCACACTGAAAATTTAGCAATTAGCTCTTGCCAGCACAAGCTGGCTCAAGCACATCCCTGGCTCACACACTGTCAGAAACAGGACTTGGCCAAAGGCCTCTTGATTCTGAGAGCAACTCTCTATCCATCATGTAGTGGTACATTTCTTATATGTCTATCTACAATTGTACTATATTTTTTGACATTTAAAAACAAATGTTAAGACTAGTGGAAGTAAAGTTAGTGAACATGAATGATAATCAGATTATATGACACCTTCATTCATTAAAAATATTCTCCAACTGAGTAGTGTAATTAATATATACTGCCCAAAAGAGATCCACACTTGGTATTCAAAACTGAGATCCAGTGAAAAGATTTTTTCATTATGAGATGTTCTAGGAATTATCTATGTTTATGATAGTTTCTTGTAATGTTCTCCTATATATTTATTCATCCTATATGCTACAGGAAAATTGAGTCATGTAACTCTTTTATGGATATATGTATGTCTCCATATCCATATATATATATATAAATATGCTTTCATATGTACATTTATATGTATGTGTATAGAAATATATATTTGTGTGTGTGTGTGTGTGTGTGTGTGTGTGTGTGTGTGTAGTTTTTGAAATTAAATTTCCCTATGTTGTCTAGGTTGGTCCAGTAATTAGTCATAGCCCTGATCCTCCTGCTAATTGTCATGGAAGCTTTGATTTGCCTTGTTTCTGACCTGGGTTAATTTTCCCCTCCTTGGGCAGCCTAATAACCCTGCATTCTCAAGAGCTCACCCTATTGGTGCTGGTAAAACAACTTAGAGCTCAAGTCTCCTTAGTAAGAGGGACTACACATTCCCACTATACCTGATGTGATATGTTATTATTAATAAATACTTAAAATCACTCATTTTGCTCAAAGTTTTTAAAGCATTTCCCTAGTTTTGCCGAGATATTCTAGTGATGAAAGTACTACCAGGGAAATAAAAAATCTTTCATCAGATGTCCAAACTTTTATTGAAGAGCCTTTTTCTTCCATACTTAGCTAGGCTAAAAACAAAGTCATAGGATCATAGGTTCGAAGAAAGCTTAGTGACTATCTTTCCAGATGTTAGCTGGATTACCTGGGGTTCTCCCCACAACATGTTTGGTAAGTCACTATTCATTCTTTGCTTGAAGACTTCTAGTTGAAAGGGGAAGATCCTTTCTCATAAGACAATAGACACAATTTATTGTTGAACTCATACTTGAAGACTTTCCAATATGGTAAGTGTTTATTAGCAATTAATGCTTGTCATTAGTTTGGATAAAGATATCTATGGTATGCTTATCAGATTTGCAAGTAATATGAACTTGCACAGTCATCAGGAACTAAGGATCATCTCTATGCCATGATAAGAAAATGTAGGAGAAATTTAATAAAAGATGAAATAGATGATAATAAAAATAGCACTAATGCTTATATTTATATTAGATTTATAATCTTTTCCAGGCAGTTAGGTAGTATAATAGTTTAATAGTTAAGAGGGCTGTATTTGATATCAGGAAAACTCATCTTTATGAGTTCAAATCTGGCCTCAGATACTTAATAACTATGAGACCTTGGGCAAGTCACAACCCTATTTGCCTCAGTTCTTTGTTTGTAAAATGAACTGAAAAAAGAAATGGCAAACTTCTCCAGTATCTTTGCCAAGAAAACTCTAAATGGGGATATAAAGACTGAAAAACAACTGAAGTCACACATATAAATGATTTTAAATGAGAGCCCCCAGTGATTAACCAACTTCCCATCAAATTAAAGTTATTACTTCCAAATTGCCTTTACCCTTTACCTACAAGATTCTGTTGTTCAGACCAGCATCATCCATTTCAAAGATGTTATCTGAAATTTTTGAAAGTAACTCGTTAGAATTGCATGTTTTCGATCTTTTTAATATGAAAATTTTGAAGGAGGTAGTCATAGTGCTGAATTTCAGGAGCACAAGATTTGTATTCAGAAAAACTGAAGTTCTCTAATTAACTTTGTGACTTTTTGCCACTGAGCTTCTCTGAGTCTCACAGGATCATATAATTTCAGAAAAAGAATTCCGTATACAACATACATGAAAAATGGCATCCAGTTTTTGCCTGAAGTCATCAAGTCTAATTTTCTTTGAGGCAACCTATTTCACTAATTGTTGGGAAATTTTACCATACATGAAGCCTGTTAACCTTTGTGTAATTTTCAAATATTTCAGTTCTACTTGCTTGGTAACCTTTGGAGACAAGCAAGACAAATCCGGCTCTTATTCCACAAGATAGATTTATAATTATTTTAAGACAATTATTATGTCCTAGATCACTAAGTTTTTGTTTCTCCTGGTTAAACATTTCTCATTTCTTCAATGGATTCATAAAGGGCATGAATTCATTACCCTCCTGATTACCCTTTTCTGGACAATCTCTAGATCATCATTTTCTTTTCAGAAATCCGACACGCAGAACTGAAGAGAAGACTCTAGTCTGATCAGAATGAAGTACAAAGAGACTATGCCTTTTTAAAATTGTGATTGTCATTTTTTCTCTGACATATCTCATTGCTAACTCATTAAATGTATACTACCCTAAAACTGCTACCTCTTTTTCAAACATATATTTATTTAGCCAAGCCTTTCTCATCTTATATTTGTGAAGTTGATTTTTTGAACCCAAAGATAATATTATTAATCCTGATTAAATTTCATTAAATTTGTTCAGCCCAGCATTACAACTTTACAAAATTACTTTGGATCCTGACTGCCATCCTCTGTTATTTGCAAATATAATAAGCATTCCATAGATTCATTACGAAATGATATTAAATAATAGCATGAGGACAAATATAGGAGTTATTTTGGAAAGTTATTTCCAAGTTGAAATCAGACTATTGGTATGAATTCATTGAGATGTACTGACTTCTTTATCTTTATATCTTTTCTACATGGAAAAGTGTTCTCCAGCAAGTATTTTGCTGAAATCTAAGTAGAAGTATATGTACAACATCTTGAGTTTAGTAATTTTGTCAAAAAAGAAAATAAGGTTTCTTGGCCTGGCCTGTTATTTTTGAATCCATGGTAATCTTTATGACCACTACTTTCTTTTTACTAGATATTAATTTACCATGTCCCTTTAATAATAAATTTTGTAGTTTTGCCCTGAACCAAAGTCAAGATCATTCATCAACTCATTTGTACAGACTCTCTAGATGCTCCCAATTTGTGAGAAACAAGACTTTTGCTTTGTCATATTCTATAATATCTCTCATTCTAGACTGTTTTTCAAAAGTTACTGACAGGTACTCAGCTATCACATCTGATTAATTTTTTTATTATTTAGAGAGAGATATAGTGCAGTGGAACTAGGTGACTTGAATTTATAAAAGAGCCTAGTTGCTAACTTGTTCTTTCCTTGTCTTGGTTATAAATTTTCTGTTGTTCATATTTGCTTTTTCTTTTATAATCCAAAGACTGTTCTCTTTGCCAGAGAAAATGGAAGGAAAATTAGAACATATTGGCTCTCTGTCTTTCATCAGTGAGTGGAGTGTTACACTCATACTGAACCATGGTCCTATCCCCTTTTTTGATCCTTCCCTCCTTCCCTTTTTAATATAGCCAAAATAAAATCTCCTTTTCTGCTTATGCTTCAGTTCATTCTGATCATTGACACTTCTGCTATTTTTATAGGAAATTTTTCTAGCCTTTTGAAAACTCTTCTACCTACCCTTATGACTTTTCTAAACATTTCTTTAAAACTTTTTTGAAGTAGCTGATGAGTTCCTTGGACATTCAAATGTTTATCTTTAGAAAACTTTTTTTTTTTATTACTTCTCATCAGAATCTTTATAAATATCTCCAAAGTTTAATTACTGAGAGATTTTACTATCTCCTGGTCTGATTTCTCCTATAAAATTTCATTCCCTGAAATCATACTTTTCTTTTCTCCTAATAGAAATTTGCTCTTCCAAAAGTTACAGTTTATGTCAAACTATTCCCACCTTTTGTCTCCAACACCATTACAAATTCTACCATGGAGCATTCATTTTATTAGAACAGGTAGGTGGCATAGTGCCTAGAATCCTGTGCCTGGAGTCAGGAAGACTCATCCTCCTGAATTCAAATTTGGCTACCTGTGTGACCCAGGGCAAGTAACAACACTGTTTGCTGTAGTTTCTTTATATATAAAATGAACTGGAGAAAGAAATGGAAACCACTCAATATTTTGAAAAACCAATTGTTACTCTGGTTCTGCTTTTTTTTCCTCTCAGTAGCTAGTCATATAAGTCTTCCCATATTTTCCTGCTGCCTCTTAATAATTGTTTCTTTTCATATAATGATGTTGGATAGGCCCTATATTTCATATAACCTTTCAAGAACGTGATATCATTCTCAGCACAATGAAGCCAGTAGTAAATGGCAGAAGAACTAGCTTTGAAACTAATTCATATTCAGTTTTCTGTACATTATATCACTCATATCTCCCCAGTGAGTAGTACTGCCTCTAAATGTATTACTAACAGAACCATTTGCGAGCAGTTATGTTTCTGAAAGAAGTAATACTGAAATTCTTGGTATAAATAAAAACAAAGGCATAAAAAAGGAAAAAAAATGCAGTTAAATAGAAAGATGATCCTTAGGTTACCCTTGGAGAAGTAAATAAAAGTCAGAGAGGAGTTGGTGTGATTGTGCACCCAAAGGAAACAAGAAACATCATTTCGTGGAATACTTAATCATCTTGCTTTGCAGTGCTCGTGAAAAAAATAAACAGAAACTACAGTTTCTGCCAACTTCTGCACAGAAGATAAAGTGAAGAAATTTTATGATGCACATATAAGTTGATGCTTAATAACTTTAATGTGAAGATTTATAGAAGTCAATGAAAATTTGTTGGAAAATAAAATTTGGTACTCAGAAATTAAATTAACAAATTATTTATAAACTGACTTAGCTACATAGAAGCTTCATATCTACCACCTGCTCAATCCTAAATATTTTTGTTAAAAGAGAATCAGGAGGCACCATATATGGTGAACACATAATGGCAAAATATTAATGTTACTTAACAAATAAGGAAATGTCTTATGTTTATTCAAAAGTAAGATTAGAGGAAAAGAACCTCATACTATACAAACAGGGCTATGGAAATTATATGAAATCAGTGATAGTTGATGGTACCACTATTCCAAAAAGTATTAAAGGAACTCAAATTATGAGAAAATGGCTTTATCTTTGGTCTATCCTTGCTTGTTACTAATAGGTAATTGAGCAAGTGTTAATGTGTAAGAGTGAATAAAATGGATACTAGGAAGAAAGCAGTTAAATATGGAAATTAGGGTGTAACTGGTACACATTTTCATATCTCAGTTTGTCTTTGTTGTGTGTCACTAGTGTCTGTGACCCAACAAAAAAGTGACTAACTTGACAGACTCATGTTGTGTTAAAACCCAAATGATTTGGAATTGATGTTTTAAAATTTATAAAAAAAAATAACCAAAATAATTTCCATAGTAATGACATTTAATTTTAGAAGTCCAGTAAAAATGAAATACTCTTATTTCTTGAAGAAACTGAAAGAGAGAAGCTAAGTGGATGCCCAAGGTTATATAGCAAATTAAAGCAGAGTTAGGAAAGAACACTGTGTTATAGAATTCTAACTCTGTGACCAGACCACTCTATCTCATTTTAAAATGATTTTTACCCCATTTTGCCCCAGGGTAACAACACTACAATTGTCTAGCAAAGCCAGATGGGACATAGAGAAATGAAAGATTTATCCAGATAATTGAATTAAAATTTATTGTGTATAATTAGATATTTGGGGGTATATAAAATGTGTTGAATCTTAGAAATATGTGTTAAGAGCAAAATTAAATATCATAATAAATGCTGCCTTACTTTGTTTTCATTTCATGGAAATTTTAGAGAAGCTTTATAGCAGTCAGAAGTAAAGTTCTAATAATTATGCTTTCTACCACAGTTATTGTGGTTATTTTTTAGGTGTGTCATTCTCAAGGAACTTTATGTGAGAGACTACCAGGAGACTTATACACACAGATATGTACATGTATATACACATATATAAGCATATGCATATATACACATATGCTTATATATGTGTATACTTTTAACAAATTTAATGTATCTCTTTATAGCAATATAAGTGCCACTCTATTATCTAAATATGGATTGTCTACTTTAAAACCTATCTAGAAGAATTAAAAAAAAAATGCCAACATGTTGTTACTCAGCATGTTTCTATGTAATCTCCTCTTTACCTCCATAAACTGGGGTCTGCTAAAGGAATGCCAGTGCACTTTAATTTTAGCACAAGAAAAACATAATTAGGAAAATAAGTTTCTTGGGAGGAAAATTACAGGGAACGCCAAAGTCCAAAATCCAGCTAAATGATGTGGCATTTAGTTAGTTCATCAAGATCTATCAGTTTAAGGTTGTGAGTGAAATTTTAGCTGAATTAGGATGAATATCAATTTTGGTTTGCCTGTTGTATGCGATTATCCATACCACTGTTTCTCTCAGGATGGATATTTTAGGACTGACTTAAAAAAATCTTTCTACACTTATTTTGACAGGGAAATACACTGAGAAAGTTTTTACTCTTTTTTAAAAAATATTTTTTTCCTTTTTTTCTTTAATTTGTTTTTGTTACATTTTAAGTTTAGCATTGTCTACCTCTTTCTCCATCCTGAACTGGAGAAGGCCCCAAATTATTAGGTAAATTGTTCAAGTGAACCATAGATGGATCTATTTAAAACCATACAATGTATACTTCTCTTTATCAGTTTGTTCTTTGGCCACCTCCATCAGAGGTCCTTGGTAGTTGATTTTTAGTATTTATAATTCTCAGAATAACTTAGTTGTTCACAGTTATTCTTCAAACAGTATTGCTGTTATAGTATATAATGTTCCCTTGGTTCTTCTCTTTTAACTCAGCATTATTTCATGCAGATCTTTCCATGTTTTCTAAATGTAACCTGCTCATCATTTCTTACAGGACAGTAATCCATTGTATGTACTGTTCTAATTTCAATGTATGAACCTGATAAAATTTACATTAAATTTAATATTGGTTCTTAGCAGTAGTAAAAAATTAGGAATTCATCATAAAAGGAAAATCTGATTTCTTCCTTTAATCTGCTTTGGAGCCTGACAAATGTTTTACTTTTGTTGTGCCTCAATGACCTGATGACTAAAAGAAGAACTGGAATTTAATAATGTCTTGAAGCACCTGTATCAATTGGTATAGTGTATATATTTTAATCAATAAGGCAAAGAAAAATTAAGGAAGTAGTATTTTTAAAGCAAAACTATGTTATTGTGAATGAGTTGATATGCTTAGAGTGATGATGATTTGGATTGTGTGACTAATATTTGTGTAAACATTTTCCTTAGTCCTTGCTAACTCTCAAAAAACAAAACAAAACAAAACAAACAAACCAAAAAAAAACTCCCAACAGCCCTAATTAAAAGAATTTTGTGACAGAGCAATTACAAAGGAATCCAAAGAATAAAATATTGAGGGTATCAGCTAGGTAAAATTCATTACTTATGAATTAATGTTGGAAGTACAGATAGAGAGTGAACTGGGCTCAGAGTTTTAAAAAGAGTATAAAAAACTGGGAAAATTACAAAGTGCTCTTAGATCCAGAATTTCTCATAACAGCAAAGGCCCATCTTTTCAGTATTTTACTGGTGTTGCTCAGTGTTGGAAAAATCTAGCGAAAATACCATTGCCTCTGAAGAACTCAAGATGAGCTTCACACAGATAGTGGAGCAGAAGGTATGGGAAGCCTGTAACAAATAGCCAATGAAGTATTCTCAAAAGAACAGGAGTAAAAGATGCCATCCAAAAGCCGGCAAAAAGAGCAGATAAGCTGAGCCCATAGTGATAGTGAGAAGTAACAGCTAAAGAGTTAGAGTATTCTACCAGCACCCTTGTGATGTTGAGAGAAAGTAAGGAAGGCTTATGACATGTCACATAACATCCCTGTGGTAAACATTTAGAATCCTATGAAAGAACCACATGGAAATGGGCAGATCTACAGAAGCTGAAATTTGTATCATTGGAGAGAATTGCTGTATCAGTGAGATCCAACGTCTGGTTCATTATGGGTATTTGAGAATATTCTGATACTTGACCCAGACCCAGAAGAGGAAATTTTTTTCAGATGCATATTGCTTATATAATGCTGAATTTCACAAATTTGATTATTTTAGTGAAGATTTGCAAATAGTATTATTAATTTGCTATACTCATATGCATATGATACCAACTTTATTATCCATGGAAATGAGAAACAGTTGATACCTGAAGTCTACAATGATTTTTACAAATTCTTTTTATTATTAACTTTAATTCTTGCTAGCAAAAATGGATGGTACCCTCCATTGAATGAAGGAACAATGATATTGTTAAAAGGATAGATTGGATGAGGAGAAAGGTAAAAATGGAGAGGCAAAACATGAGAATAAATCACAAATTGAACAGCGTAGGAGTAATCTCTATATAATTTTTTCTCCTTGTGATGTGTTCTATTTTGGTTCTTGCTTCTTCACCTTCCCCCCCATGTCTTAGTTATATTTATATTTTTTGTGTCTGCCATAGGGAAACAATATAAAGAAGGAGTTGTAAATAACTGGAACTGTTTGCACAAAAATGTGCCATTTTTGAGGTAATGAATTTCCTGTCACTAACAATAGTGTCTAAACTAGATAATCACCTCTAAGTCGGTCAACAGGCATTTATTAAGTGTTTAATATATTCTAGGCCTCAGAGACATAAAAAAATAACTAAACAAAAAACCAACCATGTTGTCTTCCTCAAGTGATTCACATGTTAATGAGAAAGATGACTGCTAAAAATTTAATGTGTATACAAGGTACAATTTGGGATTTTCTTGAAAAGATAACTAGAGCAATTTGCCATTTCCTTTTCCAGCTCATTTTAAAGATGAGGAGACCAAGGCATATGGCTGTGATTTGTCCATATCATATAGCTAGTAAATATCTGAGACCAGATTTGAACCCTGGTAAATGAGTTTTCCTTACATAGATCTAGCACTCTTATCTGCTGAGCTACCTAGATGCTCCACACACAAAACATACACATACGTACATATATATATATGTATACATATGAGTACACACACACACACACACACACAAGGGAGGATGAAAAAAGACCCGTACAGAAGGTAGGATTGGAGCTGAATCTTGGCAGAAGCCAGAGAGTAGAGGTGAAGAGTAGGGACATTGCAAAGTTGGAAGACAGTCAGGGAAAAGGCAAGTGGGCCACTGTTGCTAGATTGTAGATTAAAAATCAAAAATAATTTTATTTCCCTAAATGCACGCAGGAGAAAATAGGAAACCATTAGCATTTATTGAATAGGGATATGCAGTGGTCAGAACTGCATTTTGGGAAAATGACTTTGAAAGCTGAGTGGAAAATGGATAGGAGTGGGAAGGGACTTGAGGCAAGGAGACCAACCAGGAGACCATTGCAATAGACAAGGCCTGACCTTATGAGGATCTGTATAAGATTGGCAGCCTTTTGAGTAGGCAGAACAGATATTTTTAAAGTAGAAATGAAAAGACTTAATAACAAATTAGATGTCTTAGAGGGAGGTGGGCTCAAGGAAGATATTGGGATTGTGAGCCCTGGTTTTTGTTGAATGTATTGAGTTTGGCATGTCAGTGAGACATCCTATTTGAGATATCCAATATCCAGACTTGAGGTCATTTTAGAAATTAAGGCTGCTTTTTAGATTTGGAAATCATCTACATAGAGATGATGGTTGAAACAATAAAAACTGATGAGATCATCAAGTGAGTATTGGGGGGAGGAGAGAAAAGGGCCCAGGACAGACCCTTGAAGGAAATGTATAGTTACTAGGCATTATATGAAAGATCTAGCAAAAGAGACTGAGAAGACTGAGAGACTGTTAAACAGATTGAAGAGAAACCAGAATAGAGTAATGTCATGAAAACTAAGAAAGTATAAAGTATCCAGGAAAGGAAGATACAGAAGTTGCAAAGGGAACTGCAAATGAAGGCATTTGGTAGAAGGGTAGACTAAATAACCCCTTCAAGATTTTTGGGGGACAACTGGGTGCTTCAGTGGATAGAGAAACTAGCCCCAGCGTCAGGAGAACCTGAATTCAAATCCAGCCTCAGACACTTATCCCCAATTGCCTCCTTTCCCCCGCCACTCACCCCCACTCCCAGTCCCCTGGAAGAAAAGATCCTACGTCTCATTAAGTCAGCTCACCATGTTGTATACTAGTGCCTTGGAATAAATTGAGTTACCACATAGGATTAAATATTTATTCCAAAAAATACATTCAGTATATCCTGAATCATAAGCATGGTTGATAATGAATAAAGATAAAACAAGATGATTATTCTTTGTAAATGTTAATATGTTGCTCAATACTGAATTATGTTTGTATATTTTGCTAACTTATTTGTGGAGAATATTCAAATATTATTCTTGCTCGATTGTTGTGTTTTCCTACAAGTTAATACATATTTTTTTAGGCTACACAGATTCAAAATTAGGATATATGTTTTAGTGCTATTATTTCTTAAAGAGCATTCTTTACTTATTCCATTCCTTATTCTGTTGCAGCTCATGTTACATAAAACTCCCCTGGTATGGGTATAGAAACTTGAAGTTAAGTTACTTTTTAAACTTCTAAATAGTAAATAAAATCATAAGGTGAATACCTATAACTATAGGCACATAACTGTGGAAAATATACCTGCTTGAGAGTCATAACCAAAAATCTTTCCTTGTGACACACAATCTCCTGTGCTCATGTTCCTCTGTAGAAGGGTACTGTAGCATTTTGCACATTGATTGGCTTTTTGTTTAGACATATATTTCAGAAGACCAGGCATTTAAATAAGAAGCCATAAAAAAGTTGTTAGTGAACTTAGAGTTTGTTAGATTGAAGTTTTGAAACAATTTTTTATTAAGCAGTATGTGAAATAGAATATTCAGTTTGGAAATATAAAAACCTGGCTGCAAGCACAGCTTAGATATAATGGATAATAGTGGTCCTGAATTCAAATCTGGCTTCATATACATACTAGTTATGTGACCTTGGGCAAGTCACCTACTATTTGCTTCAGTTTCCTCAGTTATAAAATGGGGATAATAGCATTTACCTCCCAGGATTGTTTTGAGGGTCAAATGAGATGCTAATGCCTGGTACATAATTGCCACATATATAAATAAATCCCTATTCCCTCTTAATTCCAGTACTTCTATTAATTATCTCCTATTATATATATATATATATGTATATACATATATACGTATATATATATATGTGCTTAGCAAGCTGTCTGGCACTTAGGAGCTATTTAATTAATATTATTGTTTCATTGTTATTGTTAGCCTAGAGAAGTCTGTATGGTTTATTTGTCCCTTTTGCAAAATAAATTAATGATAGGGGCAGCTAGGTGGTGCAGTGGATAGAGCATGAGCCCTGAAGTCAGGAGGACCTGAGTTCAAATGTGATCTCAGACACTTAATACTTCCTAGCTGTGTGACCCTGGGCAAGTCACTTAATCCCGATTGACTCAGCCACAATTAAGTAATTAATTAATGATAGCATCTAGCTCAAAGAATTGGTAGGGGCCTCAAGTGAAATTTTGTTTGCTTTTCAAAACTTGAAGTGTTATACAAATTTCTGTATCGTTGTAGAATTGATAGTAATAGAAACTATTCCATAGATAGAGGAAACCATTTTTTTTAATAAAGGTTGAAAATACTAATAATTTCCATTGATGTTGTTCTTGTCTATCTTCTATTTCATCATGGCATATCTTGCAACACTCAGGACAGTGCTTTGTCCAAACTGTGCCATAGTTTCTACAGTTGTACTTTGAGAATATTGATTGATTCTTATCAGTCTTATCAATTTTTTTGGGTTGAAAATGAATCATTTATATCACAGGATTCTAAACCATCAATAAATTACAAAGGTGGCAATCTAATGGCATTTCATTTGCAAACTGTTATCAATGCTGAAACAGATACTCCATATAGTCTGCTAATATACTCCATATAGTCCATGAATCATTTTCCTTCCCTTCCTTTTTTTTTTTTTATTAAAGCTTTTTATTTGCATAACGTATGTATGGGTAGTTCTTCAACATTGATCCTTATAAAGCTTTCCGTTACAAATTTCCCCCCCTAGTCCCCACCCCTCCCCTAGATGGCAGGAAGTCCACTACATGTTAATCATGTTAAAATACTTGACAAGTCCATTATATGTATACATATTTCCACACTTATCATTGTTGTGCAAGAACAAACATCTGAGAAAGGAAACCCAATGCAGGCAAACATCAATATAGAGCATGAAAATGTTATGTTGTGGTCCACATTTCGCATCCCTCTCTCTGGGCGTATATGGCTTTCTTCACTGAACAATTGGAACTGGTTTGAAACATTTCATTGTTGAAGAGAGCCATGCCCATTAGAATTGATAGTCTTATCAATTTTAAAAATCAAATCCATGTATGTGAGGCAGAGACTTGGTAGAGGAGCTGTAAAGTGTAATTTGGAGAGCATGAGTCATAGATGGTCCAGATGCTCTCCTGCAGCAGAGGTTCTTAAAGGAGTCACACAATGAAGGAGGGGTAAAATCTTTGCATATGTTGAGGACTTTGAATGAAGAAACTCTTTATTGATCTGGTTTTGGTGAAGAGGTGGAAGGGTATTTTCCTCTCTTCTTTTACCAACCCCTTTTTGTCCATGAGTAGACATCAGGGATTTCCTAATCCAGCCTGTTGAAGTAATTTCTCTTCCCCTTATTAAGTTGTGTGTGTGTGTGTGTTTGTGTGTGTGTGTGTGTGTGTGTGTTTGTGTGTGTGTGTGTGTGTATTTACTTAGAAATTTCCCTTCTGGCTAAGTTGACCGAATTATTATTGTCCTATCTCAGTTCCTTTTCTTTTCTTTTCTTTTCTTTTTTTTTAAATAAGCCTATGTTCATCTCTTTACCATTTAGAATTACAGTTTTCTATAAAGTGGTTACTTTTCTATAAAGTGCTAACAGGAGTAAGTAACATCTTTTTCATTGTAAACATTGTAAACCACACCATAAAAAGGTAAGCTACTATTATTGCTATATTCCAGTTGCTAAAAATTTGTCATGTTTGTTGGTGCTACTTTGCATGTTCTTAATGACATTTGTTCTATATTGCTGTATTGATATGTGTCCAAATCTTTTAATCCATTTCCTTATATCCCCACATAGATTGACATTTTTAAGGGCTTTTGATTGTTTTTTCTTTTCCTTCTCTTTTTTTTCTTTCATTTTTTACCATCCACATTTCCCAATACATCCTTTCTCTTTTTCCCCTCCCAGTGAGCCATTTAAAATAGAATGAAAGAGGAATAAAGAATAAAAAAGGAGGGGAGAAAAGCTTTTCAGCATAACCAACCAACACTTTGGAAAAAAACCTCACAATATATATTCATTGTTACACACCCACAGTCCTCCATCACTGAAAAGAAGTAAGGGCAGTACCTTCTATATTATCTCTTCTTTTGGACTAAGCTTAATCATTACAATTTCACAACATTTAAATGTGATTGTTTAGTGGCTGTTGTTTCCATTGTTTTATCTTGTTTACTTCTTGTTTGTCTTCTATTTCATCACTGTACACCTTGCAACACCCAGGACAGTATTTTACCCATTGATGGAGACAGGGGACATTAGAGTTGAAAAAGACCATCCTGATTAGCCTCTTCTTTATAGATGAGAAAACCAAAGCTCACTGAATTGAGGGAGGTAAAATTACTCTCCATGGTCATAGAACTTGAACATGACTTTTTCTCCCTTAAAATTCCAATCCAGTGTTCTTCTCATGAGTGAATTGCTTCTGATTGAACTTAGTCAACTCATGATATCAAACAAAACATATGAACTTTCTATTCATTACTGCAGTTTTTTCTGCATAGGAGTAATTGCTCATTGTGGATGAGTGGATTGATGACTATTTGTTAGACTAAGTATCTTTATATGGAAGATAAAAGCAATATGTATACATTTCCTACGTAAAAAGCCACCACTTTCTGGGCAGAATAAAACATTCATGTCTTTTACCCTTTGGATCCCTAATTGAAAGGTCATAAAATATTTATATGTTTAATGTATAAATGTTCTTTTATGCCCAAGGTGGTAGAATTCTCTAAATTAGAATCCAGGAGGAAAAAAAAAGCTTTTTATTTAAGTTGGGTCACCTGGATGTCATTCAAAAATTAAAGTCAGAAAGTCATTGGAGAACATGGAAAGAATATGACCTATCTTATCTTAATCTTGAAAAGAAGCAGAAACACATTATCATTTATAGAATTTTTTTATTTTTCACTTAGCTCACCTATGAATCATACACCACTACTATGTAGTTAATAAAATGAGTAAAATGCATTGGAGCCTCACTATCATATATTATAATGAAATCAATAATGGGTTATTTTCAAAATAACGTTAGTAATTTATAATCTGTTTTAAACAGAATCCAAGATGGTGTGTCATATTAAATTATGTTCTTTTGGAAGAATGTATAATCATAGGTTGACTTAGAATGCAAGCACATTGAGATCAGAGATTGTTTCCCTTTTTTTGTCTTTGTGTCACTAATTCCTAAATCAGTGTCTGGAATATAATTTTTTTAATAAATGCTTGCTTGCTTTAATTGGTCAGGTAAGTTCAAGACTCATTTTAATATACTTCTCTTTTAAAATCAAAGTATGATGTAGAAAAGGGTAATAACTTAAGAAAAATATACAAATGTGATTTAAGCACAAAGAGGTTTGGATATGGGATTAGGCAACTTTACAACATTCAAGAAATGAATCCAGAATAAACTTTTTTTGGTAGGATAGCCCTCCAAATCTTATTGTGGAGAATGCCAACCTAAAATTTATTTTGTTATGTCAGTAAAATAGCCTGTTAGGCATTGATGATAGAATGGTAGAACTAGATATCATTTTAACAAATGCTTGAATGATTAATTTCTTGATGTTTTGCATATGGACATGCTAATCAGAAATAGATGGTTAGATGATTTCATGACTATCATTATTATTATCTTTTTCAAACTTAAGATTAATTTTCTCTTTCAGGATCACAGCTTGTGCTATGACGATGAATAAATATGTGGAAGAAAATGTATCCCAAAAATCCTATACAACCATCAAGTATTTCATGAAGATGCTGAGCAGTGTCAGTGAGACCTTGATCTTTATCTTCATGGGAGTGTCAACAGTTGGAAAAAACCATGAGTGGAATTGGGCCTTTGTTTGCTTTACCCTGATCTTCTGCCTAATCTGGCGTGCCCTAGGTAATGAGCTCTTGATTTAAAGGTTACAGATTTAGAACTGGAAGATATTTTAAAGATTATCTAGTCTAAGCTCCCTTCATTGTACAAAGAAGGAAATTGAGGCCCAAAGTCATATAGATAGAAAGCATTAGATGTAGGATTTGAATTCAGGCTCCCTGACTCCTAACCCTTTTATTCTCTACTGTACCCTTTTTCAAAATCATTTCCTGTCCAGGAGTTGATGAACTTAATTGATATAGGGAGCATCACAACAATGAAATCAAAGGTCTTTAAAATACTAAAGAATAAAACTCTATATATAATGGGGATGCACTGTATTTGCTGATTGACCTAGAGATTAGTGCCCTAATATTATTTAGCCAATTTATATTGATTAGTTTTTAAAAAGGAATATTTGCTGAAATAATATTTATTTCAGAGCAGTTAGGTGGATAGATTAGTTGGTTGTATCAGTCAGGTTTGACTCTTAAAGATCTCATTTGGGGTTATCTTAGTGCAAAAAATAAACAAAAACAAAAACCCGAACCAAACCAAACCAAAACAAACAAAAAAACAAACAAACCAAAACCCACCTGCAGTGGTTTGCCTTCTTCAGATCATTTACAGATGAGGAAACTGAGGTAAAAAATTGTTAAGTGACTTGCCCAAGGTCATACAGATAGTAAATATCTGAAACCAAATTTGAACTCAGGGAAAATGAGTATTCTTGACCCCAAATGAGATCATGAAGAGACATGATTAAAAAGATCTAACAAGATTTGAAGTACAAAATACATATATCCTCTCCAAAATGGGGTTGCTCCATACCATCTTGATTCCTGGAGATAGTAGGCTAAAACTGAAAGCAGTTGCTATAAAGCATTCATTCCTAACAACACATCCATTTTTTACTGCAGCATAGAAGGAGGCTAAGTTGGCCTCTGACTGAAGCAGGATATAACTCTCAGCATCAATCTGTTACTGGGCTGGGTGAAGCAGGTCAATCCTCAGGGCTGTCCTGGAGTTTAGTTGCTGGTGAATTTTTTTATGGGCTCTAGTTTTGGATCCTTTTGAGATCACACAATGTTGTTCCATTTCTAATTTTCCTTTACCTTTTTCTTTAAGTCTTTCAGTCATGTTTGACTCTTCTAGACCAGGTGGACCATACATTCTGTGCTTTTCTTAGCAAAGATATTTAAGGGATTTACAAAATCCATTCTCAGGTGGCTTAAAGCAAATAGAGGTTAAGGTATTTACCCAAAGTTACCCAGTTAGCAAGTATGAACAAGCAAGAATATTTACAAGAATGACAGGAAAACTTGCCTTTCTCAGTCAACAAAGAGGGTTATTTTTTTTGTTTGTTTTCTTTAGAATTGGAGCTCCTTGAGACATGAAATATCTTACTTTTCTATTTGTAATTACAGTGCACTTATTTGCATAGTACACTTAGTAAAAAATTAACACTGCACTTAATAATGTAAAATTTTCTTTTCATTCATTTTTTTTTTTGCTGAGGCAATTGGGGTTAAGTGACTTGCCCAGGGTCACTCAGCTAGGAAGTATTAAGTGTCTGAGGCTAGATTTGAACTCAGGTCCTCCTGACTTTAGGGCTGGTGCTATTAATTCATTTATTCATTCGTATCCTGTAAGCCACCTCTGTATAAGGAAATGGCTTTTGCTTTTATACATCCCTGTTCAGTTGCCTATAAATTATAACAAGAAGTTATCAGAAATATTTGATGCAAAGATATTTTTGTAGTCTGCCTCCCTTTTTATCCTCCTTGAATTAATTTCATCATGCAAAAAAAAAATTCATACAGCTGAAATCCTTTGTCTTTTGTTATCATTTCTTTTTTTCATTCCCTACTTATAAGTAAGAGTATATGATGTGTCATGTTTCTAATTTTTTATGATCTTTAATATTTGGGTAAAATTAATTTATTAAATAGTATATGATATTGATCTAAAGTTTCTATCAGAAAAATTTGTAGGTTTCCCATTTGTTATTGTGAAAGAGGGTATGCCTTCCCAGCTATTTTTTCTTTTGAGTTTATTGAAAACTAGGTTATTGATTTGTCATTTCTGATTCTTCTATCTCTAATTTGTTGTAAAGAACTACTTTTCTATTTTAATTGGTATGAATTATTCTGATGATTCTTGCTTTATAATATAGTTTAAGGTCAAGCTGTTTCCTGCCTTTTTCTTCATTTTCCGTGACTTTCTAGTTATTTTGTTCCACCAATAAATTTTGTTATTATTTTGTATAGTTCTCTAAAGTAATCCTTTGGTAGTGTAATATAGCATTAAGATAGTAAAAATTTCCATAGTATCATATTTATTTATCTTTCTTATGTTTCTGTTGTTTGGAATGTTTGCAAGTTGAATTTTCTGCTTATGTCTAAGGCTTTTTTTTTTTTTTTGTCATTTTATATATAATGTTGTTGCCTCTGTATAAAATGTTTTCCTGGTTTTGTTAATTCCACTGTGCATTAGTTCATTTGTTTCAGGAATCGTTAATTTTTTTTTCCACACTGTAATAATTTTACTGCATTGATATATCACCATTTATTGTCATTTTATAATTGTTTAAGAAGTGATATAATGCTCCTCCTAGATTCTAGTTCTTTGCTTTTATTTTTTTTGTTTTTGCTGAGGCAGTTGGGGTTAAGTGACTTCCCAGGGTCACATAGCTGGGAGGTATTAAATGTCTGAGGCCAGATTTAAACACAGGTCCTCTTGACTTTAGGACTGGTGCTCTATTCACTGCGCCACCTAGCTGCCCCTTTTGCTTTTATTTTTTTTACATTTTAAATTCTCTCTTTAGAGTTAAGAAACTTGCTTGGCTTTGTGATTATTACCTCTTCAATATTATTTTTCCTATTAACCACTTCCCTTATCCCCATCCTCAGTGTTTTCATTGTATACATAATTCTCTCTCTCTCTCCCTTTCCCTTTCCCTCTCCTTCTCTCCTCTCTTCCTCTGTCTTTCCTTTCCTTCCTCCTTCCCTCCCTCTCTCTTTCTCTCTCTCTCTATCTCTGTTTCTCTCTCTGTATGTGTTTCAAGTAAGACTGAGAAGCATCAGATGGCTACCCCATCCCTATATACTCTTATACTTACACACTCCAATTAAGAAAAATAGCAAGTTATACTTCCTTGTTCCTTGGTTTTTCGGTAATGCATTATTTTTGTTTTATTTTTTCATTTTATTCTTTCATGTATTTTTTTCTTTTGATCTTTTCCTTTTCTTTTTTTTTTGTTTTTTAATGTATTTATTCACTATTGTCCCCCACTTACATTCAAAATAAATTTTTTTACATTTGTTTTTAAGATTTTTAAGTTCTAGGTTCTCTTCCTTATCCCCACTCACAATTAAGAAACCACATGTGAAGTTATGCAAAACATTTCCATAAGTTAAGTTGTGAAAGAAAACAGATCTCCCACCCTAATGAAAATAAAAACTCTCAAGAAAAATTAAGTTAAAAATAAAGAATGAGATAAAGTAATAGAAAATGCTTTGATCTCTATTCAGACTGGATCAATTCCATTGGTGGGTTATGTGTGGAATAAAAATGAGACCCCCCAACTCAAAATCATACTCAAGAAATCTTTCAAAGTGAAGATTAGAAGCTTATTAGAATTTTGCAAAATTCTGGACGATCATTTTCCTCTGGGGCAGGCCAGGAAGGATAATGGGGCCAGTGCCTCCAGTTTAAACAGATCTTTTATAGATAGAGAGAGCCCACAGGTACCCAGGACCTGCCAGTCTCCAGAACAAGGTATTTCCAGCTCACTTATCAGAGATATATACCATATGTCTTGCAAATAGGATTCCCAGTTGAAAGTCCAGTTTGCCTTTGACATTCTAAAAAGCCACACTTAATTCCTTCCTGCAGTATTCTAGTTAACAATTCCCTATGAAAAACCACACCAATTTTTTACACTTATTATTCTGAGAAGTCCTCAGTTCCCCATTTCATTCAGTAGGGATAGGATTTTTCATCATAAATCCTTCATGATTTCGAGGCTGGTGCTCTATCCACTGCACCACCTACCTGGCCCTGTTGCCTCTTTTTTAATGACAGATAATTTGTGCCATTTCACTTCCCCCTTTCCCTTTCTCCCAGTATATTCCTCTTTCATTTCTTAATTTTATCATTTAAAAAAAAAATAAAATTTAACTCACACTCGTGTCTTCTTTTTAACTACCATAATAATGAGAATGTTTTAATGAGTTACAAGTATCATCCTCCCATGCAGGAATGTTATTAAGTCTCTTATGATATTACTTCCCTGATTACCTCCTTATGCTTCTCCAGAGTCCTATCAAAAAAAAATCAAATTTTCCATTCAGCTCTGGTGTTTTCATCATGAACACTTGAAAATCCTCTGTTTCACTGAATGGCAACCTTTTCTTCTGAAGGATTATGCTCAGTTTTGCTATGTAGGTGATTCTTGGTTTCAGTCCTAGCTCTGTTGCTCTATTGAACATCATATTCCAATGCCCTTAAATGTAGAAGCTGTTAAATCTTGTGTTATTCTGACTGTGGTTCTATTATACTTGAATTGTTTCTTTCCTAAATCTTGTGTTATTCTGACTGTGGTTCCACTGTACTTGAATTGTTTCCTTCCTAATGCTTGCGGTATTTTCTTCTTGATCTGGAAGTTCCAGAATTCGGTTATAATATTCCTGGGAGTTTTCATTTTGCATCTCTTTCAGGAGATAATTGGTGGATTCTTTCAATTTCTACTTTACCCTCTGGTTCTAGAATATCAGGACAGTTTTTCTTGATAATTTCTTGAAAGATGATGTCCAGCCTCTTTATTTCATGACTTTTAGGTAGACCAATACTTTTCAAATTATCTCTCCTGGATCTAATTTCCAGGTCAGTTGTTTTTTCCAATGAAATAATTACCCATTTTTTTCTAATTTTTTTTGGTATTGCTTATGATTTTTTTGGGATATTACTTTATGATTTCTCATAAAGTCATTAGCTTCTATTTGCTCAATTCTATTTTCTAAGGGATTATTTTTCTCAGTGAGCTTTTGTATCTCCTTTCCCAGTTGGCCAATTTTGCTTTTTAAGACATTCTTCTCCTCATTAGTTATTTGTATTTCCTTTTATACTTTTCTCAGTTCTTTCCCAAATTTTTCCTCTAGTCCCTTTTGAGCTCATCCATGACCTGAGCCCAATTCTTATTTTTCTTGGAGACTTTGAATGGAGCTTTGACCTTGTTATCTTCTGAATGTATGTTTTGATTTTCTTTGTCACCATAACTGTCATTGGTCAGAAACTTTTTTGTTTTCTGCTTATTTTCCTAGTCTATTACTCTGTTTTAACTGTTAAAGTAGAATTTTGTTTCCAGGGTAGAGAGTGCATTGTCTCAAGCTTCAGGGATTTTGTGCAGCTGTTTTCAGAAATCCTTTTAGGAATCTGACTACAAGAACCTGGAGCCTGTTATATGTGTCCCTGCCTTATTGTAGCTTAAGATCTAGTGCTGGAATCTGGAACTATGCTCAGAAAGTTATCAAACTGTGCATACCATTTGACCCAGCAGTGTTTCTACTGGGCCTATATCCCAAAGAGATTTTAAGGGAGGGAAAGGGCCCCACATGTGCAAGAATATTTGTGGCAGCCCTTTTTGTAGTGGCAAGAAACTGGAAATTGAAAGGACGCCCATCAATTGGAGAATGGCTGAATAAATTATGGTATATGAATGTCTTGGAATATTATTGTTCGGTAAGAAACAACCAGCAGGATGATTTCAGAGAGGCCTGGAGAGACTTTCATGAACTGATGCTGAGTGAAATCAGCAGAACCAGGAGAACATTATACACAGCAACAAGACTATACAACGATCAATTCTGATGGACATGGTTCTCTTCAGCAATGATGTGATTCAAACCAGTTCCTATTGTTCAGCAATGAGATAGTAATATACATCCAGAGAGAGGCCTGAGGGAACTGAGTGTGAACCACAACACAGCATTTTAACGCTTTCTGTGAATATTTCCATGCATTTTGGTTTCCTTCTTAGGTTGTTTTTTTTTTTTTTTCTTCTCTCTTTCTAGATCTGATGTTTCTTGTGCAGTAAGATAACTGTATAGATATGTATACATATACATATATTGAATTTGTCATATAATTTAACATATTTAGCATGTATTAGATTACCTCTCATCTAGGGGTGGGGGTGGGGGGAAGGAGAGGAAAAGCTTGGAACCAAAAAAGAAAAAAAAAAGGTTTTGTTTGCAAAGGTCAACTAAAAAAAAAAAAAGAAAAAGAAAGACTAGTCTCATCTACATGACGAGCATTTCTTCTACCCCAGGGGGTGTTAACTAACTCCAAAGCCCTGAACTACAAAGTACAGAATAAATCCAAATGATTATACATAAAAAAAAAAGAAAGGAGGAAGCAAAAAGGAAGTAAGACAGGAAGAAGGAAGGAATGAGGAAAGAGAAGAAAAGAAACAACAAAGAAGGAAGAATAGAATGGAGAAAGTAAGGAGAAAGGAAAGAAAAAGGGAAAAAAGAAAGAAATGAGGAAGGAAGGAAAGAGAGAAAGGAAGAAAGGGAAGAAGAAGGGAGGGAGGCAGTGAGGAAGAAAGGGAGCAAAGGAAGCCAGGAGGAACAAAGAAAGCAAGGAAGGAAGAGAAGAAGGGAAGGAGGAAGGGAGGGAGGGAGGAAAGATGGAAGGAAGAAAGAAAGAAATGAAAGGAGGGAGGGAGGAAGGAAATGGAGGAAGGAAGTAAAAGTAAGGGAAGAAGGAAAAAAAGTAGAGAAAGAAGCAAGAAAGAAAAAGGAAAGAAGGAAGAGAGGAAGAAAGATGAAGGCAGGGAGGGAAGAAGGGAAAAAAGTCAGCAAGGAAAAAGGGAAGTAACTAAGAAAGATCAATGTTTCCTTGTGTCAAGAGCTAGATAGGGATACATTTGTGTTGGGAGAGCAATCTGGTCAATGCTGCCAAATTGATCAAAAGAAACATTTCCATGCACTAATTCCCACTGCCTTCTTGAAACAGATGAGATACATCTTTGGCACATCTTTTGCCTGGGATACCATAAGTAATGAATAAATTCTTCTTTGTTGTTCCAAGAAAAAAAAAAAAAAAAGATCTAGTGCTGTCCAGGGCTGGGGCTCTGCTGACTGCGCTGGGACTGTACACCAGACTCCCACCTTATTGCCACAGACCCTCTTCACTGGCTTTTTGAGCCCTCCCTGAGGTTCCACCTCACTGATATTGGGATCTAAGCTGAGTCTGGGGCTAGGCCTGTGCTGGGATTTCAAGTTGGGGTCCCATTCTGTTTCCACAGATCTTTTCTGCTGACTTTCCAGGTCCTCTTTGGTGTCTCTGGACTGAGAGGTCTAAAAGCTATCAGTACTGCTGCTGATTCAAAGGTTGGGTCCTGGGCGGGCTGGGTTTGGGACTGTACTGGCCTGTCCTGTCGTGGGACTCTCACCTAGGAATCATAGACCTTTTTTGCTGAGCTTTTAAATTGCTGTTGTTTGGAAAATGTCCTACTCCGTTTTTGGGGGGTGTTCTGATGCTCTAAAATTTGTTCAGAGTCATTAAAGGAATTTGGAGCATTTTGGGGGAGAGGTTGGGCAAGTTCCTGCCTTTACTCTGCCATTTTGGCTCCACCTCCTCAACTCTAGTTTTTAATGAATTATTTTCTTTGATTAGCTTTTTTTTAACCTCCTTTTGTACTTGGCCAATTGTACTTTTGTTTTATTTTTTAAAGCTTTTTATTTGCATAACATATGTATGGGTATTTCTTCAACATTGATCCTTACAAAGCTTTCCGTAACAAATTTTCCCTAGTCCCTTCCCCTCCCCTAGATGGCAGGAAGTCCACTACATGTTAATTATGTTAAAATACTTGATGAATCGAATATATGTATACATATTTCCACACTTATCATTGTTGCGCAAGAAAAATCATATCTACAAGAAAAAAAATCAGATAAAGAAAACACAATGCAAGCAAACATCAGTAGAGAGGATGAAAATGTTATGTTGTGGTCCACATTTCATATCCCTCTCTCTGGGTGTATATGGCTTTCTTCACTGAACAATTGGAACTGGTTTGAGAAAATTCTTTGTTGCAGAGTTCCATGTCCATCAGAGTAGATCATCATGTATTACTGTTGTTGCTGTGTATAGTGATCTCCTGGTTCTGCTCGTTTCGCTCAGCATCAGTTCATGCAAGTCCCTCCAGGCCTCTCTGAAATCATCCTGCTGGTCATTTCTTATAGAACAATAATATTCCATAATATTCATATACCATAATTTATTCAGCCACTCTCCAATTGATGGGCATCTATTCAGTTTCCAGCTTCTAGCCACTACAAAAAGGCCTGCCACAAACATTCTTGTACATGTGGGGCCCTTTCCTTTTATGATTTCTTTGGGATATAAGCCCAATAGAAACACTGCTGGGTCAAAGGGAATGCATAGTTTGATAACTTTTTGAGCATAGCTCCAAATTGCTCTCCAGAATGTTTGGATCCGTTCACAGTTCCACCAACAATGTATTAGTGTCCCAGTTTTCCCACATCTCTTCCAACATTCGTCATTATCTTTTCCTGTCATCTTAACCAATTTGACAGGTGTGAAGTGGTACCTCAGAATTGTCTTAATTTGCATTTCTCTGATCAATAGTGATTTGGAGCACCTTTTCATATGACTAGAAATAGTTTGGATTTCATCCTCTGGAAATTGTCTATTCATATCCTTTGACCATTTATCGATTGGAGAATGGCTTGAATTCTTATAAATATGAGATAATTCTCTCTATATTCTAGAAATGAGGCCTTTATCAGACCCCTTAAATGTAAAGATGATTTGCCAATTTATTGCTTCCCTCCTAATCTTGTCTGCATTAGTTTTGTTTGTATAAAAACTTTTTAACTTAATATAATCAAAATTTTCTATCTGGTGTTCAATTAAGAGTTCCAATTCTTCTTTGGACATAAATTTATTCCATCTCCACGGGTCTGAGAGGTAAACTATCCTATGTTCTTCTAATTTGCTTATAATATCACTCTTTATATCTAGATCATGAACCCATTTAGATCTTATCTGTGGTGTTAGGTGTGGGTCAAGCTCTAATTTCTTCCACACTAGTTTCCAATTTTCCCAGCAGTTTTTGTCAAGTAGTGAGTTCCTATCCCAGAAGCTGGGGTCTTTGGATTTATCAAACACTTAAATTGCTATAGTTATTGCCTAGTTTGTCCTGTGATCCTATCCTATTCCACTAATCAACTACTCTATTTCTCAGCCAGTACCAAATGGTTTTGATGACCGCTGCTTTATAATATAGTTTTAGATCTGGTACAGCTAGGCCACCCTTATCAGCCTTTTTTTTTTCCCATTAATTCCCGTGAGATTCTTGACCTTTTCTTCTTCCAAATGAACTTTGCTACTATTTTTTTCTAGGTCAATAAAATAATTTCTTGGGAGTTTGATTGGTATGGCACTAAATAAGTAAATTAGTTTGGGTAGTATTGTCATTTTTATTATATTTGCTCAGCCATGAGCACTTAATGTTTTTCCAATTGACTAGGTCTGATTTTATTTGTGTGGAAAGTGTTTTGTAGTTTAGTTCATATAGTTCCTGACTTTCTTTTGGCAGATAGATTCCCAAATATTTTATACTATCATCTGTTATTTGGAATGGAATTTTTTTTGTATCTCTTGCTGCTGAACTTTGTTGGTAATATATAAAAATGCTGATGATTTATGTGGATTTATTTTGAATCCTGCAACTTTGCTAAAGTTGTGTATTGTTTCTAGTAGTTTTTTAGTTGAGTCTCTAGGGTTCTCTAAGTATACCATCATGTCATCTGCAAAGAGTGATAATTTGGTTTCCTCATTACCTACTCTAATTCCTTTTATCTCTTTTTCTTCTCTTACTGCCAAAGCTAACATTTCTAATACAATATTAAATAGTAATGGTGACAGTGGGCAGCCTTGTTTCACTCCTGATCTTATTGAAAATGGTTCTAGTTTGTCTCCATTATATATGATGCTTGCTGATTGTTTTAAATAGATGCTACTGATAATTTTAAGGAAAATCCCATTTATTCCTATACTCTCTAGTGTTTTCAATAGGAATGGGTGTTGGATTTTATCAAATGTTTTTTCTGCATCTATTGAGATAATCATATAGTTTTTGTTAGTTTGGCTATTAATATAATTGATTATGCTGATAGTTTTTTTTGTTTTGTTTTTTATTAAAACTTTTTATTTGCAAAACATATGTATGGGTAATTCTTCAACATTAATCCTTACAAAACTTTCTGTTACAAATTTTTCCCCCCTACTCCCCACCCCTCCCCTACATGGCAGGATATCCACTACATGTTAATTATGTTAAGATACTTGACAAATAGAATATATGTATACATATTTCCACACTTACCATTTTTGTGAGAGAAAAATCGTATCTACAAGAAAGAAGTATCAGAAAAAGGAAACACAATGCAAGCAAACATCAATAGAGAGCATGAAAATGTTATGTTGTGGTCCACATTTCATATCCCTCTCTCTGGGTGTATATGGCTTTCTTCTTTTTTTTTTAAATTTTATTTATTAATACTTTTTATTTGCAAAACATATGTATGGGTAATTCCTAAACATTAACCCTTACAAAGCTTTCTGTTACAAATTTTCCCCCCCTACTCCCCACCCCTCCCCTAGAGGGCAGGATATCCACTACATGTTAATTACGTTAAAATACTTGAGAAATAGAATATATGTATACATATTTCCACACTTATCATTTTTGTGAGAGAAAAATCGTATCTACAAGAAAGAAGGATCAGAAAAAGGAAACACAATGCAAGCAAACATCAATAGAGAGCATGAAAATGTTATGTTGTGGTCCACATTTCACATCCCTCTCTCTGGGTGTGTATGGCTTTCTTCTCTTAACAATTGGAACTGGTTTGAGACAATTCTTTGTTGCAGAGAGCCATGTCCATCAGAGTAGATCATCATGTATTATTGTTGTTGCTGTGTATAATGATCTCCTGGTTCTTCTCGTTTCACTCAGCATCAGTTCATGCAAGTCTCTCCAGGCCTCTCTGAAATCGTCTTGCTGGTCGTTTCTTACAGAGCAATAACATTCCATAACATTGATATACCATAATTTATTCAGCCACTCTCCAATTGATGGGCATCCATTCATTTTCCAGTTTCTAGCCACTACAAAAAGGGCTGACACAAACATTCTTGCACATGTGGGGCCCTTTGCTTTCTTTAAGATCTCTTTGGGATATAGGCCCAATAGAAACACTGCTGGGTCAAAGGGTATGCATAGTTTGTTAACTTTTTGAGCATAGTTTCAAATTGCTCTCCAGAATGGTTGGATCCATTCACGGTTCTACCAACAATGCATTAATGTCCCAGTCTTCCCACATCCCCTCCAACATTCGTCATTATCTTTTCCTGTCATTTTAGCCAATCTGACATATGTGTAGTGGTACCTCAGAGTTGTCTTGATTTGCATTTCTCTTATCAATAATGATTTGGAGCACCTTTTCATATGACTACAAATAGTTTTAATTTCATCATCTGAAAATTGTCTGTTCATATCCTTTGACCATTTATCAATTGGAGAGTGGATTGAATTCTTATAAATATGAAACAATTCTCTATGTATTTTAGAAATGAGACCTTTATCAGAACCCTTAAATGTAAAAATGATTTCCCAGTTTGATGCTTCCCTCCTAATCTTGTCTGCATTAGTTTTGTTTGTACAGAAACTTTTTAACTTAATATAATCAAAATTATCTAGTTGATAGTTTTCCTAATATTGAACCAGCCCTGCATTCCTGGTATAACTCCTACTTGGTCATATTGTACTATCCTGGGGATGACTTTCTGTAATCTCATTGCTAATATCTTATTTAAAATTTTTGCATCAATATTCATTAGAAAAATTGGTCTGTAGTTTTCTTTCTCTGTTTTCATCCTACCTGGTTTAGCTATCAGCACCATATCTGTATCATAGGAGGAATTTGGTAGTACATCTTCTTTCCCTATTTTTTCAAATAGTTTATATAGTATTGGAATTAATTGTTCTTTGAATGTTTGGTAGAATTCACATGTAAATCTATCTGGCCCTGGAGATTTTTTCTTAGGGAGTTTATTAATAGCTTGTTCTATTTCTTTTTCTAAAATGGGGATATTTAAATAATTTATTTCCTCTTCTGTTAACCTGGGCAATCTATATTTTTGTAGATATTCCTCCATTTCATTTAGATTATCAAACTTACTGGCATAAAGTTGGGCAAAGTAACTCCTAATTATTACTCTAATTTCCTCTTCATTGGAGGAAAGTTCTCCCTTGTCATTTTTTGAGACTTAACAATTTGATTTTCTTTTTTCAGTTTTCTAATCAAATAAACTAAAGGCTTATCTATTTTGTTGGTTTTTTCATAAAACCAACTCTTAGTTTTATTTATTAATTGAATAGTTTTCTTATTTTCAATTTTATTAATCTCCTCTTTTATTTTCAGAATTTCCAATTTGGTATTTAATTGAGGGTTTTTAATTTGTTCTTTTTCTAATTTTTTTTAATAGTAAGCCCAATTCGTTGATCTTCTCTTTCTCTATTTTATCCAGGTAAGCATCTAGAGATATAAAATTGCCCCTAATAACAGCTTTGGCCATATCCCACAAATTTTGGTATGTTGTCTCCTTATTGTCATTCTCCTGGATGAAATTATTGATTGTGTCTATGATTTGGTCCTTCACCCCTTCATTCTTCCGGATTAGATTATTTAATTTCCAATTAACTTTTGGTCTATTTTCTCCTGGCCTTATATTGCATGATTTTTATTGCATCATGATCTGAAAAAGATGCATTTACTATTTCTGCTTTTCTGCATTTGATTTTGAGGTTTTTATGCCCTAACACATGGTCAATTTTTGTATAAGTTCCATGTACCGCAGAAAAAAAAGTAAACTCCCTACTGTCCCCATTCAATTTTCTCCAAAGATCTATCATACCTAACTTTTCTAACAATTTGTTTACCTCCCTAAGTTCTTTCTTATTTATTTTGTAGTTTGAATTATCTAGTTCTGAGAGCAAAGTTGAGATCCCCCACTAGTATAGTTTTGCTGTCTATTTCTCTTTACATCTCTCTTAACTTCTCCACTAGGAATTTGGATACTATACCACTTCGTGTATATATATTTAGTATTGATATTGCTACATTATCTATGGTACCCTTAGTAAAATAAAATTTTTCCTAGGAAATATTTCATTTTTTCTTCTATTTTTTCATTTTATTTGTTTTTGTTTGACTGATTGTTGAAGTCTTATTGAGTCATTCACTTGCATTTATTCAGTTCTAATTTTTTTTTAATTTAATTTAATTTAATTTTTTTTTGCTTTTTGCTGAGGCAATTGAGGTTAAGTGACTTGCCCAGGGTCACACAGCTAGGGAATGTTAAGTGTCTGAGACCAGATTTGAACCCAGGTCCTCCTGACTTCAGGGCTGGTGCTCTATCCACTGCGCCACCTAGCTGCCCCTCAGTTCTAATTTTTAAAGTATTGTTTTCTTCAGTTACCTTTTTCAGCTCCTTTTGTAACTGGCCAATTTGTTCATTGCATACTTTTTCCACTTCACCAATTTTGTTTTCCAATGCATTGTTGTCTATTTCCACTTCACCAGTTTTGTTTTTCAATGCATTGTTGTTTATTTCTATTTCACCAATTTTGTTTTTCAGTAAATTGGTTTTTTTATCATATTTCTTTTGGAGGGCTTCTTAAACTAATCTCAATTCCTTTCCCCATTTATCATCTAGCTCTCTTTTGAGATTCCTCATGTAGTCTTCCAGGTAATCCTTGTGAAAAGGGGACCAGCTCATGTCCACCTTTGTGGCTTCCCCCTGGAGTTACTTTCCCTTTAGGAACCTCAGGATCTGAGGTCTGCCCTTCTTTCTCTCCATAAAAGCGGTCTGTGGTGAGAGCTCTCTTCTGCTTCTTATTCATTTTTTAAAACGCTTGGGGTCTATATAAAGCCGAGAAGTCATGGCTGTAGTAGTTTGCTCTGGGGCAATTCTGCTAATTAACTTATGGTGCTGGGCCGGTCGGGGTAGGACTTTACATTTGCAGAGGTTTATTGAACCCACCTTTTATAGAAGGCGGATCTTCAAAGCACCTGCCCACAATCAGGGCAGTATGGCCAAATGCCTCAGAGACACTCACCAGTTGTTTAGACTTTCTGCCACGCTGAGTCCCACCCAGTTTCCTGCCCTGTCTCCAGGATGCCTGGCAAACTGCTCAACCCCCTGCCAGACCTGGTATGAAGCTCTTCAAAGGTAACTTCTGCAAGAAGTGCTTTGTAGTCCAAATATTTCTGGGTTCATTGACTCAAAGTTCAGTTCAGAGGCTTATTTTACTGATGATTTGAGAGAAGGTCAGAGGAGGATAGAGAGAGTCACATCTTCACTCTGCCATCTTGGCTCTCCCCCTCGCCAATTGTACTTTTAAAGGAATTGTTTTATTCAATGGATTTTTTTTCCCATTTTGTCAAGTCTTTTTTTTTTTAAAGGTTTCTTCACTTTTTATGCTTCCTTTTCCAAGCTGTTGACTTTTTTTTTTGATTATTCTCCTGCATAGTTCTCATTTCTTTTCCCCATTTTTCTTCTGTCTCTCTCACTTGATTTTTACAATTCTTTTTGAACTTTTCTAAGAGAACCTTTTGAACTTGAGACCAATTCATATTCCCCTTTGAAGACTCACATATAGGCATTTTTTTGTCCCCTTCTGGGTTGGTGTTCTATAGCTTTCTATGGTCAAGGCTCTTCTTTTGTTTGTTTTTGTTTTTGTTTTTTGATCATTTAAAAAAAAAATTGACTTCTGCTTTTAGGTCTCAAGGGGAGATTGTCCCAAGCTTCTTTTGTTGGGGGATAGGGCCCTTGTCATTGACTTTCCACACTGGGGCCAGAGGTGCTGGCAACTTTCCCAGTGTGCTGGATTGGCCTGGTCTCTAGTGCTGTGATTCAGGGGCTTGCAATTTGCTTTCTGCACTGGGGCTGCAGGTCTCATAACTGGCTAGCTGAGTCAGTGGTCGTCTGAGCCAGGACTGATGTGCTTTGGTTGCTGAATTGTACTGAAGCTAAGAGCCTCTCACACACCTACATTGGGACATGCTCCCCTTCTGCTCAAGTGAGACAGACCTTTCCTCAAGTCCTTCTAAATTATCTTAAGCTGCAAAATTGTAGCTGAATTTTTCTGAGTTCTGTTATACCAGAATCCAGTTAGAGTCCTGATTTAGCATTATTTTTGAAAGAAATTGGGGAGAGCTCAGGTAACTTCATGGCTTCTCTCCTCCATCATGTTTCTGTCCAACTCTTTGGTATTTGAACTTCAACTTTCTCAGCATGGGAATTTTGACTTTGTTTATGACATTCTTGAACTTTTTTTTTTTAGGGTTTCTTTTAGGAGTTGATTATAAATTCTTTTTTTTTCTAATTAAAGCTTTTTATTTGTATAACATATGTATGGGTAGTTCCCCAGCA